>JABUQX010129741.1:5000-17500 GCA_015478945.1 Trachelipus rathkii
TGTGTAAGAATATATAAAAATAATAAATAAATTTATAAATATGTATTTTTCTAATAATAATATATATATATATATATATATAATATATATATATATATATATATATAATAATATATATATAATATATATATATATATATATCGGAAGGTGGACCACCGCTCATTCAGGCAAAGTCCGCGAACCCACCTCCCGCACCTATATATATATATATATATATATATATATATATATATATATATATATATATATATATATATATATATATATATATATATATATATATATATATATATGCTATATATATATATACTATATATATATATATATATATTTATATATATATATATATATATATATATATATATATATATATATATATATATATATATATATATATATATATATATATATATATATATATATATATATATATATATATATATATATATATATATATTTATATATATATATATATATATATATATATATATATATATATATATATATATATATATATATATATATATATATATATATATATATAAAAATAGATATATATATATATATATATATATATATATATATATATCTTGAAGATGAACACTCCGCTCATTTAGGGGTAGTCCGCTAACGCACCTCCGCACCTATTCAGACCATCAAACCTCCGCTATCGCAAGTCCGCACGTCCGCACGTCCGCACGTCTTCCGCTAATAATGTGCGACTTCACAAAAAGTTTTAATATTAAATACTAAATAGTATATATCCTTACAAAAAACCGATGCCGCCCTTTTCGATATGAAGGAATAGAGGTATTGGCTTCAAACTTGGAATATAATCTATGTATGGGTTAAGCTCGAAACAGGGTAAATTTCAAGTCGGTGGGATGTATATAGAGGGGGGTCACCCCCGAGAGCGTAGCCGCTACGCCCTTGTTGCGGCTTCTGAGAGAGCAAGATTAGGCCTAAATAGCGTTAGGTTCGAGCGTGATGACGTAATCTCGTCGTAGACGAGATTACGTCAGCGCGCGACTGCCACCAGTATGTGTGTGTGTGTGTGTGTGTGTGTGTGTGTGTGTGTGTATTATTATTATTATTAGTATTATTATTATTATTGTGTGTGTGTATTACGAGATTCGTTTCCCGAAGTGAAGCCCGAATCTGAGTCAGCTGATTCCTGTAAGGAATCGTTTTTTACTCTGGTTCGGGCTCCGGCTCGGCTCTGGTTCAGGCTCGTAGCCGAGATTAATACCTGGGGTTCCGCGAAGGGGGACCCCCATAAAAAATTAAAATGATCGTAGAAGACTTGGAAAAAGGATTCGGATTTGGAGTCGGAAACGGAGTTGGGGTCGGAGACGGAGTTGGGGTCGGAGACGGAGTTGGAGTCGGATTCGGCTTCCGGATTCCAAAGACCCCCCCTGGGGGTCTCAGCCTGAAAAAAAAGAAGAAATGCATGGAATGCGGGAGGAAAGAAGAAAGGAAGAAGGGAGGAAAGGAGGAAGGAAGAAGAATGAGGAAGGAGGAGTCTGAGGAAGGATTCAGAGTCGGTACCGACACCGGTGCTGGAGCCGGTGCGGTGCTTAGTTAATAAATATTCGTATAACAACAATGTTGGTGTCTTTATATAGGTTATTGGGTCTGTAGATTTCGAAAATAATGGTTTCAGAACCATCAAGAAAAAAATAAAAAATAAATAAATAAATAAATAAATAAAATTTCTTATTCTTTTTATGTTTATAACTTACAAATTTACGTTTTTACATACCCTAAAGCAGTAAATCACTAAATCAAACCACTATCCAACCTCCCTCCTGACCATCCGTGATCTATTGATCTATTGATCTAATGTCAAGTCAAATTTTTACTAAAATTGTCATGTTTTACATACCCTAAAGCAGTAAATCAGTAAATCAAACCACCATCCAGCCACCCTCCTGCCCATCCTTGATCTATGGATCTATTGATCTATTGATTCAAGTCACATTTCGAGTATCATTTTGGATAAACATACCCTAAAGCAGTAAATCAGTAAATCAAACCACCATCCAACCACCCTCCTGTCCAGTTGTGATCTATTGATCTATTGATTCAAGTCAAATTTTTACTAAAATTGTCATGTTTTACATACCCTAAAGCAGTAAATCAGTAAATCAAACCACCATCCACTCACCCTCCTGTCCAGTTGTGATCTATTGATCTATTGATCTATTGATTCAAGTCACATTTCGAGTATCATTTTGGATAAACATAACATAAAAACAAATTCTTTATACACTGATCAGCGAATATATGCTAACGTAACAAAGTTTTCACATCAATAAAGCAAACATAACATCAACTGAACTACGATTATAATGTACAACGACAAACCTAACATACCTTAAACATGAATAAACTACTAACATTAACAAAGTTCCACACTTAACAGCAGTAAAGTAACTAACATAGCGTACAAAAAACGTAACCTATTCACACTTTGTCAAGCATATCTCTAACATAACAATGTTAATTTATATTAACATGGTAATATTTAACTAAAATTTATCACAACATTGGTTAATTATCCTACAGATCAACGAATATACTCTAACGTAAAAAAGTTTCCACATCAATAAAGCTAACATATCGTTACATGAACTATGAAAATAATGTACAAAGACAAACCTAACACAACTTACACACGAATAAACTGTTAACATTAACAAAGTTCCACACTTAACAGCAGTAAAGTAACTAACATAGCGTACAAAAATGTAACCTATTCACACTTTGTCAAGCATAACTCTAACATATTAACGTTAATCTTACAATGGCACAGTAACATTTAACTAAAATGTATCATAACCTTGGCCGATTATCATACTGATCAACGAATATACTCTAACGTAATAAAGTTTCCACATCAATAAAACTAACATAGCGTAACATGAACTAAGAAAATAATGTACAAAGACAAACCTATCACAACTTACACACGAATAAACTGTTAACATTAACAAAGTTCCACACTTAACACCAGTAAAGTAACTAACATTGCCTGCAAAACGTAACCTATTCTTACTTTTTCAAGCATATCTCTAACATATTACCGTTAATCTTACACTGACACAATAACATTTAACTAAAATGTATCACAACATCGGTTAATTATACTGATCAATGAATATACTCTAACGTAATAAAGTTTCAACATCAATGAAGCTAACATAACGTAACATGAACTAAGAAAATAATGTACAAAGACAAACCTAATACAACTTACACATGAATAAACTGTTAACATTAACAAAGTTCCACACTTAACACCAGTAAATTAACTAACATTGCCTGCAAAACGTAACCTATTCTTACTTTTTCAATCATATCTCTAACATATTAAAGTTAATCTTACACTGACACAATAACATTTAGCAAAAAATGTATCATAACATTGTCCGTTTATCATACTGATCAACGAATATACTCTAACGTAATAAAGTTTCAACATCAATAAAGCTAACATAGCGTAACATGAACTAAGAAAATAATGTACAAAGACAAACCTAACACAACTTACACACGAATAAACTGTTAACATTAACAAAATTCCCACTTAACACCAGTAAAGTAACTAACATTGCATGCAAAGCGTAACCTATTCTTACTTTTTCAAGCATATCTCTAACATATTAACGTTAATCTTACAAAGACACAGTAATATTTAACAAAAATTTATCATAGCCTTACCTAAATATCATAATCCCCAGCAAATAGTTGCAAACATAACAAAGTTTTATCCAAACATAACATAAAAATAACAAAGTTTTATCCAAACATAACATAAAAATAAGTTCTTTAGAGTAACATACCTTGGAGGAATAATATCCGAAGGGGTGTAAGCGGGCATTACCCCTCCTTCGGAGGGGTAATGCCCGCTTACACCCCTTCGGGGTGATCCCCCCTCTCAGGATTCACACCCTTTCAAGGGGCGCATCCCATTGGGTTTTCTCTCGGGATGTGATGTGTTGCTTTAGATACTCTTGGTTAATGAAAGCTGTTTATTCGTAAGTTAGGTACGTTATGTTAAATATTACTATGACTGTGTGAAATTAACACTGATTTGTTAGAGAAATGATGAGTTTTGTAAGATATTACTGTGTTAACTGACGATGATGTGTTAGAAACGCGAGCCTAGGTTAAGATTTTGTTGAGTAATGTTAGGTTTGCCCTAGAATTTTGCTAATGTCTACGTTTATTCATAGCTCTACTGATGTTATACTCGAGACGATTGACACTTTGATGAAGATAGTGTCAATTCATAGTTCAAGATGCTGGTATCTTTGATAGATTGGTCACTTTTTTAAGGGATTTTGTTAGATAATACGTCTTTACCTGTAGCTGATATGCGGGAAAAGTGGGAACACATCGAGTATTGTATGACCTGTTAGCTACTTTACCTTTGATAAGTAGGGAATTTTCAGGATGTTAGCTGATTATTCATACGCTAGGTATGTTAGGTTTGCATTTGTACATTATATTCTTAGTTCAGGTTATGATATGTTAGCTTTATTGATGCTAAAACTTTGGTGCGCGAGCATATATTCGTAGGTCTGTATATAAAGAACTTATTTTTATGTTATGTTTATCCAAAATGATACTCGAAATATGACTTGGATCAATAGTTCAATAGATCATAGGCGAATGGGTGGGTAGGGGACTGCTGGGATGGATGGTTTGATTTACTGATTTACTCATTTACAGCTTTAAAATCAGTAAACTATCGCTCTTTACTGTGATATTTTATTCAAAGAACTTATTTTTATGTTATGTCAGGATAAAATTTTGTTATTTTTGTTTTTGTTTAGTTTAAAAACTTTGTTGTCTTTACGGTATTCGTTTAAGGGATTATGCTATTTAGACGATGTTATGCTGAATTTTTTGTTAAATATTACGATGTTGATGTAAAAAAAATTCGGTACGTTAGCATTATATTCGTTGTCAGTATGATGATTAGACAGGGTTATGCTAAATTTTTGTTAAATATTACGATGTTAATGTAAATTAACATTGATATGTTAGAGACATGTTTGAAAAAAGTGGGAATAGGTTACGTTTTTGTACGAAGTGTTAGGTACTTTACTGTTGTTAAGTGCGGAAGTTTGTTAATGTTAGTAGTTTATTCGTACGTATGGTGTGTTAGGTTTGTCGTTGTACATTATATTCTTAGTTCAGGTTATGTTATGTTAGCTTTATTAATGTAAAAACTTTGTTACGTTAGCATATATTTGATGGTTAGTATATAAAAAACTTGTTTTTGTGTTATGTTTAGTCGAAATGATACTCGAAATATGACATGAATCAATAGATCAATAGATTAAAAGGTCATGGTGGGAGGGTGGGGAGGGGTTGATGGTTTGATTTTACTGATTTACTGATTTACTGCTTTAAAATCTGTAAACTATTACAATTTACTATGATATTTTATTCAAAGACCTTATTTTTATGTTATGTTTGGATAAAACTTTGTTATGTTTACAGTTATTCGTTAGCCTGTATGATAATTAGACGTGGTTATGATAAATTTTTGTTAAATATTACTGTGTCAATGTAAAATTAACGTTAATATGTTAGAGATATGCTTGGAAAAAGTATGAATAGGTTACGTTTTGTATGCAATGTTAGTTACTTTACTGGTGTTAAGTGTGGAACTTTGTTAATGTTAACTGTTTATTAGAGCGTAAGTTGTGCTAAGTTTGTCGTTGTACATTATTTTCTTAGTTCATATGATGCTATGTTAGCTTTATTAATGTGAAAACATTGTTATGTTAGCATATATTCGCTGGTTAGAATATAAAGAACTCATTTTTTTGCTATGCTTATCCGAAATGATACTCGAAATGCGACGTAAATCAATAGTGTTAATGTAAAATTAACATTGATATGTTAGAGATATGCTTGAAAAAGTTTGAATAGGTTACGTTTTGTACGCTGTGCTAGGTACTTTAGTGTTGTTAAGTATGAAACTTTGTTAAATGTTAGTATTGTTTATTCGTGCGTTAAGGTGTGTTGAGTTTTGTCATTTGCATTATATTCTTAGTTCTGGTAGTGGTATGTTAAGCTTTATTAATGTGAAAACAATGTTGTGGGAGCATCGCTGTTTAGTATATAAAGAACTTATTTTTGTACTATGTTTATCCGAAATGGTACTCGATATGTGACCTGAATCATTAGATCGAAAGATCAAAAGTCACATTTCGAGTATCATTTTGGATAAACATAACATAAAAACAAATTCTTTATACACTGATCCCAGCAGTGTATGCTAACAGCTAAAGATTTCACATCAATAAGCAAACATTACATCAACTGAACTACGATTATAATGTACAACGACAAACCTAACATACCTGAACCATGAATAAACTACTGACATTAACAAAGTTCCACACTTAACAGCAGTAAAGTAACTAACATAGCGTATAAAAAACGTAACCTATTCACACTTTGTCAAGCATATCTCTAACATAACAATGTTAATTTATATTAACATGGTAATATTTAACTAAAATTTATCACAACATTGGTTAATATCCTACAGATCAACGAATATACTCTAACGTAAAAAAGTTTTCACATCAATAAAGCTAACATATCGTTACATGAACTATGAAAATAATGTACAAAGACAAACCTAACATACCTTAACTACTACATACATAACTACTAACATTAACAAAATTTATCACAACATTGGTTAATTATCCTACAGATCAACGAATATACTCTAACGTAAAAAAGTTTCCACATCAATAAAGCTAACATATCGTTACATGAACTATGAAAATAATGTACAAAGACAAACCTAACATACCTTAAACATGAATAAACTACTAACATTAACAAAGTTCCACACTTAACAGCAGTAAAGTAACTAACATAGCGTACAAAAAACGTAACCTATTCACACTTTGTCAAGCATAACTCTAACATATTAACGTTAATCTTACACTGGCACAGTAACATTTAACTAAAATGTATCATAACCTTGGCCGATTATCATACTGATCAACGAATATACTCTAACGTAATAAAGTTTCCACATCAATAAAACTAACATAGCGTAACATGAACTAAGAAAATAATGTACAAAGACAAACCTATCACAACTTACACACGAATAAACTGTTAACATTAACAAAGTTCCACACTTAACACCAGTAAAGTAACTAACATTGCCTGCAAAGCGTAACCTATTCTTACTTTTTCAAGCATATCTCTAACATATTAACGTTAATCTTACACTGACACAATAACATTTAACTAAAATGTATCACAACATCGGTTAATTATACTGATCAATGAATATACTCTAACGTAATAAAGTTTCAACATCAATGAAGCTAACATAACGTAACATGAACTAAGAAAATAATGTACAAAGACAAACCTAATACAACTTACACATGAATAAACTGTTAACATTAACAAAGTTCCACACTTAACACCAGTAAATTAACTAACATTGCCTGCAAAACGTAACCTATTCTTACTTTTTCAATCATATCTCTAACATATTAAAGTTAATCTTACACTGACACAATAACATTTAGCAAAAAATGTATCATAACATTGTCCTATTATCATACTGATCAACGAATATACTCTAACGTAATAAAGTTTCAACATCAATAAAGCTAACATGGCGTAACATGAACTAAGAAAATAATGTACAAAGACAAACCTAACACAACTTACACACGAATAAACTGTTAACATTAACAAAGTTTCACTTAACACCAGTAAAGTAACTAACATTGCATGCAAAGCGTAACCTATTCTTACTTTTTCAAGCATATCTCTAACATATTAACGTTAATCTTACAAAGACACAGTAATATTTAACAAAAATTTATCATAGCCTTACCTAAATATCATAATCCCCACCAAATAGCTGCAAACATAACAAAGTTTTATCCAAACATAACATAAAAATAACAAAGTTTTATCCAAACATAACATAAAAATAAGTTCTTTGAATAAAATAACATAGTAAAGTGTATTAGTTTAGGGGTGTAAACGGGCATTACCCCTCCGAAGGAGGGGTAAGGCCTCAGCCCTTCGGGGTGATCCCCCCTCTTAGGATTCACACCCTTTCAAGGGGCGCATCCCTTTGGGTTTTCTCTCGGGATGTGATGTGTTGCTTTAGATACTCTTGGTTAATGAAAGCTGTTTATTCGTAAGTTAGGTACGTTATGTTAAATATTACTATGACTGTGTGAAATTAACACTGATTTGTTAGAGAAATGATGAGTTTTGTAAGATATTACTGTGTTAACTGACGATGATGTGTTAGAAACGCGAGCCTAGGTTAAGATTTTGTTGAGTAATGTTAGGTTTGCCCGAGAATTTTGCTAATGTCTACGTTTATTCATAGCTCTACTGATGTTATACTCGAGACGATTGACACTTTGATGAAGATAGTGTCAATTCATAGTTCAAGATGCTGGTATCTTTGATAGATTGGTCACTTTTTTAAGGGATTTTGTTAGATAATACGTCTTTACCTGTAGCTGATATGCGGTAAAAGTGGGAACACATCGAGTATTGTATGCCCTGTTAGCTACTTTACCTTTGATAAGTAGGGAATTTTCAGGATGTTAGCGGATTATTCATACGCGAGGTATGTTAGGTTTGCATTTGTACATTATATTCTTAGTTCAGGTTATGATATGTTAGCTTTATTGATGCTAAAACTTTGTTGCGTAAGCATATATTCGTAGGTCAGTATATAAAGAACTTATTTTTATGTTATGTTTATCCAAAATGATACTCGAAATATGACTTGGATCAATAGTTCAATAGATCATAGGCGAATGGGTGGGTAGGGGACTGCTGGGATGGATGGTTTGATTTACTGATTTACTCATTTACAGCTTTAAAATCAGTAAACTATCGCTCTTTACTGTGATATTTTATTCAAAGAACTTATTTTTATGTTATGTCAGGATAAAATTTTGTTATTTTTATGTTTTGTTTGGTTAAAACTTTGTTGTCTTTGCAATTATTCGTTGGGGATTATGATATTTAGACGATGTTATGATAAATTTTTGTTAAATATTACGAAGTTGATGTAAAAAATTTGGTACGTTAGCATTATATTCGTTGTCAGTATGATGATTAGACAGGGTTATGCTAAATTTTTGTTAAATATTACGATGTTAATGTAAATTAACATTGATATGTTAGAGACATGTTTGAAAAAAGTGGGAATAGGTTACGTTTTTGTACAAAGTGTTAGGTACTTTACTGTTGTTAAGTGCGGAAGTTTGTTAATGTTAGTAGTTTATTCGTACGTATGGTGTGTTAGGTTTGTCGTTGTACATTATATTCTTAGTTCAGGTTATGTTATGTTAGCTTTATTAATGTAAAAACTTTGTTACGTTAGCATATATTTGATGGTTAGTATATAAAAAACTTGTTTTTGTGTTATGTTTAGTCGAAATGATACTCGAAATATGACATGAATCAATAGATCAATAGATTAAAAGGTCATGGTGGGAGGGGTGGGGAGGGGTTGATGGTTTGATTTTACTGATTTACTGATTTACTGCTTTAAAATCTGTAAACTATTACAATTTACTATGATATTTTATTCAAAGACCTTATTTTTATGTTATGTTTGGATAAAACTTTGTTATGTTTACAGTTATTCGTTAGCCTGTATGATAATTAGACGTGGTTATGATAAATTTTTGTTAAATATTACTGTGTCAATGTAAAATTAACGTTAATATGTTAGAGATATGCTTGGAAAAAGTATGAATAGGTTACGTTTTGTATGCAATGCTAGTTACTTTACTGGTGTTAAGTGTGGAACTTTGTTAATGTTAACTTTATTAGTGCGTAAGTTGTGCTAAGTTTGTCGTTGTACATTATTTTCTTAGTTCATATGATGCTATGTTAGCTTTATTAATGTGAAAACATTGTTATGTTAGCATATATTCGCTGGTTAGAATATAAAGAACTCATTTTTGTGCTATGTTTATCCGAAATGATACTCGAAATGCGACGTAAATCAATAGTGTTAATGTAAAATTAACAATGATATGTTAGAGATATGTTGAAAAAGTGTGAATGGGTTACGTTTTGTACGCTGTGCTAGGTACTTTAGTGTTGTTAAGTATGGAACTTTGTTAAATGTTAGTAGTTTATTCGTGCGTAAGGTGTGTTAGGGTTTGTCATTTTGCATTATATTCTTAGTTCTGGTAGTGGTATGTTAGCTTTATTAATGTGAAAACAATGTTACGTTAGCATATATTCGTTGGTTAGTATATAAAGAACTTATTTTTGTACTATGTTTATCCGAAATGGTACTCGATATGTGACCTGAATCATTAGATCGAAAGATCAAAAGGTCATGGACGGGATGGGTAGGGGAGGGACGGGTGGTTTGGTTTATTGATTTACTGATTTACAGCTTTAAATTCGGTAAACTATTACACTTTACTATGATATTTTATTCAAAGAACTTATTTTTATGTTATGTTTGGATAAAACTTTGTTATTTTTATGTTATGTTTGGATAAAACTTTGTTATGTTTGCAGCTATTTGGTGGGGATTATGATATTTAGGTAAGGCTATGATAAATTTTTGTTAAATATTACTGTGTCTTTGTAAGATTAACGTTAATATGTTAGAGATATGCTTGAAAAAAGTAAGAATAGGTTACGCTTTGCATGCAATGTTAGTTACTTTACTGGTGTTAAGTGTGGGATTTTGTTAATGTTAACAGTTTATTCGTGTGTAAGTTGTGTTAGGTTTGTCTTTGTACATTATTTTCCTAGTTCATGTTACGCTATGTTAGCTTTATTGATGTTGAAACTTTATTACGTTAGAGTATATTCGTTGATCAGTATGATAATAGGACAATGTTATGATACATTTTTTGCTAAATGTTATTGTGTCAGTGTAAGATTAACTTTAATATGTTAGAGATATGATTGAAAAAGTAAGAATAGGTTACGTTTTGCAGGCAATGTTAGTTAATTTACTGGTGTTAAGTGTGGAACTTTGTTAATGTTAACAGTTTATTCATGTGTAAGTTGTATTAGGTTTGTCTTTGTACATTATTTTCTTAGTTCATGTTACGTTATGTTAGCTTCATTGATGTTGAAACTTTATTACGTTAGAGTATATTCATTGATCAGTATAATTAACCGATGTTGTGATACATTTTAGTTAAATGTTATTGTGTCAGTGTAAGATTAACGGTAATATGTTAGAGATATGCTTGAAAAAGTAAGAATAGGTTACGTTTTGCAGGCAATGTTAGTTACTTTACTGGTGTTAAGTGTGGAACTTTGTTAATGTTAACAGTTTATTCGTGTGTAAGTTGTGATAGGTTTGTCTTTGTACATTTTTCTAAGTTCATGTTACGCTATGTTAGTTTTATTGATGTGGAAACTTTATTACGTTAGAGTATATTCGTTGATCAGTATGATAATCGGCCAAGGTTATGATACATTTTAGTTAAATGTTACTGTGCCAGTGTAAGATTAACGTTAATATGTTAGAGATATGCTTGAAAAAGTGTGAGTTTTTTTATACGCTATATTGAATTTACTTTACTGCTGTTAAGTGTGGAAACTTTGTTAATGTTAGTAGTTTATTCATGTTTAAGGTATGTTAGGTTTGTCTTTGTACATTATTTTCATAGTTCATGTAACGATATGTTAGCTTTATTGATGTGAAAACTTTTTTACGTTAGAGTATATTCGTTGATCTGTAGGATAATTAACCAATGTTGTGCCCCTTTAGTTAAATATTACCATGTTAATATAAATTAACATTGTTATGTTAGAGATATGCTTGACAAAAGTGTGAATAGGTTACGTCTTTGTATGCTATGTTAGTTACTTTACTGCTGTTAAGTGTGGAACTTTGTTAATGTTAGTAGTTTATTCATGTTTAAGGTATGTTAGGTTTGTCGTTGTACATTATAATCGTAGTTCAGTTGATGTTATGTTTGCTTTATTGATGTGAAAACTTTGTTACGTTAGCATATATTCGCTGATCAGTGTATAAAGAATTTGTTTTTATGTTATGTTTATCCAAAATGATACTCGAAATGTGACTTGAATCAATAGATCAATAGATCAATAGATCACAACTGGACTGGAGGGTGGTTGGATGGTGGTTTGATTTACTGATTTACTGCTTTAGGGTATGTAAAACATGACAATTTTAGTAAAAATTTGACTTGAATCAATAGATCAATAGATCACAACTGGACTGGAGGGTGGTTGGATGGTGGTTGGATGGTGGTTTGATTTATTTTTTAATTAACAATTTTAGTAAAAATTTGACTTGAATCAATAGATCAATAGATCACAACTGGACTGGAGGGTGGTTGGATGGTGGTTGGATGGTGGTTTGATTTACTGATTTACTGCTTTAGGGTATGTAAAACATGACAATTTTAGTAAAAATTTGACTTGAATCAATAGATCAATAGATCAATAGA
>JABUQX010129741.1:22500-35772 GCA_015478945.1 Trachelipus rathkii
CAACAAAATTATAGCTATAATTTAACTATTTAGATGCATTTAGAATTACGAGTAACTTACAATGCCTTACCAAAAGGACCAAAAAAATAGGTAATTATCTCAAAAACCTGTGCTCCAAGAACAAAACGGATGATAATTTCTGAATCAATGGCTTTAAAACAGAGAATCAAGTCGAAAATCCCAGGCACCACGAAAAGGAAAATATATTGTTTGCCGCTGTACTTAATATGTTGATAATTTCTAATTTTTGCTACCTGGGTTGAATTTCACATAAGCTAAAATTTGAGAATATATATATTTTTTTAATGTAATATAAAGGTCATAATATAATTTACATAAAAAAATAACCATCCATATATTGGAATGCAAAACCGAGTTATCTCTTTTATACGAGTATGTGAAGGTTCACAGCAAAATATTTTACCTTTAAGGAATGATTTATGTCATATTCATCCTTTGCCCAATTTATATAATTATAGTTCATATGTATTTTTAATAAGCTTTTACTTATTAGGTGGCTTGGTTCAAATGTTATCCGTTGAAGAATTGTAGGAATCAATATTTTTTTCGAAATTTCGTTTTTCGGCATAATAGTGGCAGCAGAGTAGAGTACGGAAATCAAGTTGAATCTTTTTTTTCGCTCTACTTTATATTAATGTTCATATAACATTTGTGATTATCTACGTATGTTTAGCTTGTGAATATGGTTATTGAACATGGAAGTGAATATAATTCTAAATTATATGGTGGTTATATTTATATATATATATATGATTATAAATATATACTTCATATTATAATATTTATATTAATCTTATATAATTTTATAATTTCTATATTACTATATATATTATAATATATATTATACTAATACATTATTTTATATATATATGACTTTTTATATATTACTTATTTAATTTAATAATATAGTTATAATATGTGTTAGGTTAATGGTTACGCTTTAGGTTAATTATGATTAATCTAAATATTTAAGCTATGACATAACGTTTTTCTTCTAATTTTTATTAGTCGTGACTTTTAATTAATATAAGTTTTATTCTTTTTAGTTTTTGAATATTTTATATGATGTATGAGTTCGTCACAGACATATTATATGTAATATCATTCACGCATATAATATTCCTTGGGGGGAGGAAAGCGTGGCCCCTTTGTCTGAGAGTATATCGGTGATCTTGATATATATATGTGTGAAAACTCAGTTAGAAACGCGGATAAATCTGGGGACGTGGTACAGATGGAATGGAGAAGATAGATGATACGAGGAGAAATCAATGTGTAAACTAAAAAGAGTATAATTTTATTTTTACTTACCTGTGCGTTAGAAATTGTACAAAATGGGGTTCAGGGATGGTTTTGCATAAGCCTCAAATTCATCTAATTTATGTATTTTTCTGAGACATGTTGTTGTGTATAATAGACGTGGATTTTCCCATTCAGCTTTGCATTATCTATGCAGTGACTGTTACCAAGAAAATAGTGAATTTTGTATAGATTTGTGTATTTCAGCTCTCGTAGCCGTTAGTTTATTGTTTCTGCTTCATTCTTAGTGTTGTTTCCACACTCTATATCATCTTTATTACTAAGTGGTATCTCATGCTTGTTCGTGTCTCTACTAATCATTCATTGTATTAATCTTGCTCTCACAGATGATTGAAGAGGCTCTCTCTCTGTATGATCTCCCTGTCCTAAAATTTTAGTTATCTTGGGAGTGTTGTAGGGAAGATAATATGCTGTTGAGATTGATTCATAGTATTAATATATTGGTCTTCGATCTTAAGATGTTTAGTGTTCAGTATATGAGTGAATAATCGTAACTTAATTTGGGGAAGATAATATAAGGGTCTGCGTTTCAGTCATATATGAACTACGAGATCTAGAATGTATATGTCGTTTGTCTGTGTATATATTACTAAGCAATTATATATCTCATGTTGCATAGATGCATTGACTATATTTATATTTTGTATCCTACATATCTAAAGCACTGAGGGTTTGTGTGTATTTACAAGGGGGACTCGTTTATATAACTAGATGTAGAAATATAGGGAGGATAGGGCTGAGAGACCATGATATAGATTATCCTTGTCATTTAGGGTATGACGTATTCATTCTAATTCATGCGAGCCAAAGTTGCGAATTTGTGTCAATGCATTTTAATATCTGTTATGTTGTTAGTATCGATTTGTATGATTAATTTTTGCCTTTTTTTTTTTTCTTTTATATCAGGGGTGGGCAGACGTGGGACAGTCAGGGGGTGACGAAGTCCCCGTGTCCAGTTGAGTCGAGCGACATGATATGCTTTTGCGATGTTGAATTTGGGTATTTTAGTTTCAAAGAATAAAAAAACCTTATTGGAACCTTTGTATGCTGCTGAATAGTTGGTGTTGTAATTAGATCTGAAAAATGAGTTTATCTCGGTCAGTTAGTCGAGATATGATATTAGTTTAGGGATTACAAGCTTTTAAGCAGAAAAGTGTCCTTTATCTTAGAAATATATGAACTCATAATAAAAGTATTAGTTCATTCGATGAAAAATGATATATATTAGCTAATAGCGCACAAAGTTAGTACTGAACTATATCATATTATATATTGATTGTTATAATATATAAGTAAATTAAATATCTATATATATACGATACTAGATATCTTTGAGGAATAAATATGACTTTATATATTATTATATTTATTATATATAATTATCTTATGTTAGTTCAGTTGTTGTTCGTTAAGATTTGTGTTGGTTGTTGTTAGTTGTTAGCTAGTTAGTTTTTCACTTTTCATAGTCAGTGCTCTGGTTTTGGAGTGTAAGTGTGAGACATTAGTTGCGTGTGTTAGTATAGTTTGTGTTGTTATGTTTCTCAGTTCGTTTAATGAGGAGTGGTATAATAGATAACTCTAGTTAGGCATACTATCTTTTCGTTGTTGTTTCGATTTAGTTACTTTAGTTGCTACAAATAGTTAGTTATTAAGATATATTTTCGGTTAGTTGGTCAAGCTGAAGTTATTTGTATAGTTAGTTAGTTACTATTATAGTTTATTAACAATAGTTAGTTAGAATTATATTAACTTCAGTGTAGGTAGTTAGTTAGTTGTATATACGCGCTTCTCAGTTTTTTTAAGAATCGTAATAATTTTGGTTGTTGTGAGGTAGCCTGAACGTGGTATTAATTATTCTTATTTATATATATGAGTTATAATAGCTATTTATAATGATTGTACTCTATAATAAATTATAATTATCTGTAATTATTGGTAGATGCATTATAGAAGTATGAGTGATAGGTTACTATTGGAGATTATAATCTCTATATATAGTATTCTGCTTTATATGTATTTAATGTAATGTAGTTATGAGATAATTATGATATTATATATATTTTTAATAATTATAAGGTCTTTTATATGCCTGGCGTGGCGAATTTGTATATCTGAACAGTCCTGTTATAATAGATAGTATAAGTTTTTGATAAGTATACTATATCGTATATAGATATAGTAAGTATATTTTTTGGTATAGGTTATAAGTGTGTAAAATAATGACAAGGGTTTATTAGTAGGAACTGACCTCATATACTCTAAAAGAAGTTACAGTAAAGACATGGATTATGAATAGCCGTAGAGAGTATCAAGGTGGCATAATAACCTTGGGAAGTGTGGATCGTGTTTAGTAAGACACATAGTCTTAATTCGAATGGGGTGATAGAGTTTCAGAACAGTTGGATTCTCTATTCAAGTGTGAGTATCTTAATATGTTATATGTATGAGTAGCTGTAAGAAAGCAAGTTTTTGTCTATGAGAGGAAGGGCTCGCTGAGGGTCGGGACGAGTTGGGGGTGGGGTTGGATGTAATACGTTGTTCCCGCCCTGCTGGGGAGACCTCTGATACCTTTATTCGCTATCATTTGCGTAAGTTTGACTCTTTAGGGGATATACGATAATTATGGTTGTAATGAAAATAATGTTTGATTTTAGAGCCGACGAGGTTATTAGTATTTGGCTGGAAAATAGATTGAAAAAGAATTCGATTTACCAAGCGTGTATAAATTTCGTTCGGCTTGATAGAATTATAGGTAACTGCTGTTGTTCAATTATCGTTTAGGAAGAGTTCTATACTCACATGTGGTGGATTCAACCTCTGCGACATCTTGCGAGAGGGATGATAGGTTATACGCTAAGGACCATTTTATGTGGTAAAATTACTCGGTCTAGTGCTATATGTGTTATGAGGATCTCTGATTGTTTGTGTCAAAGTTACGATGATGAGTAAAATGTAAGATCGATAATTGTATCTGACGGTGTAGATCTATTGTACGAGAGAGATGTTTGGTGGTAGATGTAATGTAATTGTTGGTGGAGCACTCAGTCTAGTGTGGGTCTGTCGGATATAGAATAGAGGTTACAATATGAAATTAAGATGTTAACAACGTATGTGTTTGACATGTGTTGGATATGTATATGCGATATGAGCAGTTGTATTGTGAAATAGTTTCATCGGTGAAAACCTTCGGGTGTTTAATTTAGTGTTTTGTCTCTCTCTGATACATATATTTACATGGCGTTATTGTCTGTCTGTATCTTATTGATGCACTCACATGTGTCTGATTCTGATCAAACGCCCAGTGTAATATTGCGTAGGAATCAGTTACTCTATTGTTTGGACTGGGTTTATATTGTGATTGCAAAATCTTCAATGCAAGAACATAATCTAAGGGTGAGATCGGGGATCTTGCGAGTCAGCACCGCGCTTCCTCCTCTCCTCTATAAATTTGTCAGTGGTAAGATTTTGTCTAAGAGCGCCGTAATTGGTGGCTGAAGCTCCGTGTTGGAGGCGATATATATTGCTTTTGTAGAACACATGCATCTGGGGTGGTAGTGGGGTAATGGTGGGGCGCATTTTGAGTCTTGGGAGCGTGTTCTGGTGTATGTTGCGGTACGAGACAAGCTATTCCATCCTAGATTGTTTAGGTAATCTTTGCTGGGTAGTGAGCTTGATGACCCTTATTGCGTGCGGAATTGTGCTCGTTCTATGAGGTTTGTATCTGATTGTTGAATTTGTAGGTATTGTCACGTGTAGACGCATCTATTGGTAAAGAGAATGTGTGGAAGGCCGCGATTTATATGCTGCGTTGCAGAAAACCACGCGAGTGGTGAAATATAACCTCGGGTTGCGTGTCGTTTTGCTCACTACTATGTTTTCTGTCGGTGGTTGCATGAGGTTTGTCTTTGTGATATGACCGAGACGATGAATGAGTGTGACACATGGATGGGCAATGGGGTGTGATAGTGACCGGTCGCTGGATCTCTCAGCCTCTTACCTTAAAGCGGATCTCGTATTATGTAATACGACGGTGCTTCCACAATGCTACAGATCCGGGGGACGGGGATCGATGTATTCGAGGAATGATGAAGGAGAGGAACATTGTGTAGTTGGGGGTGATTTGTGTGGAAACCGTTCCGGTACATGAGGTGCTGAGCTCTCGATCATTGTATGTTCGCGCGTACTTATGTATGTCGAGTTAAACTGATGATGAGTGTAGTGATCCATATGTGATGATGCCTAACAGGTGTGTATTATAATGAAGTCTAACGATGATGTAGGGTACCAGGTTAAGGTTTAGCATTTTACGAGGCGATTAAGGTACCAAATGTGGGTAAATATAAGAGGATAATCGATTAAATTTGAAGTAGGCCTTAATGTAACATTACACTGACCAAGCGTCCAGACAAGCCTGTAGAGTAGCCTTCAATGTCGTAACTTTGATAGAACTGAGCCGTCTTACACAATAGGTCACATATACCAATATGTTTTACGTTTGTCATTGCCTCGAGTTCGTCGTAGAGGTTTGGATCACCTGTTATATATAATAATAATAATATACAATTATATATATAGAATATAATATATTTGATATTATGTATATGTATATGATATTTATTTATACAAATATATAGTTGAATTATATATATAAATATTCTTAGAACCAAAATAATATCTTTAATATATAATTTACTATCAGTATTTATTAATAGTGGATAATTATAAATATTTCTATAGTGTAGTTTATCTCTCTACATTCCCCACTTATCTGTATAATGTCCTAATGTTTGCAGTGCTGCGTCTCGTTTCATATCATCGTTCTTTCCTTTTTCTCGTGTCTCTCTGATCCTTCTATCTGAATTCTTGTACTAAGTTGTATTTCTTTTGTTACTCTATTCACCCTAAGAAGGGGACTGTCAAACCTGGGGTTGCGAGGGGGACTGTTATTTGATTCTCATTACCTACGGTTCCTTTTGTTTTGAGCCGTCAAAGAGGATTCCTTACAAAAGTATTTGCAACATTTTTAAGGTCCCGTTCTCCAATTTTTTTTTACTTTTTTTTTTTCTTTTTTTTTTGTAAGGATGTAGGAGGGAGCAGTTAGAGGATCCAATCCAACAGGACCTATTCTTACAAATTGAACTTTTAATATAATGATATATATATACTAAAATAATTTTGGATAGATAAATATGGACAAAGAAGAACTCTGTATTTTTTATTTTAATATCTATCGTCATTAGTCAGTTTTATATTAAATTATAGGATACGTCTGTTATAATTGTTATAATATATTCTTGTTCTATCTTGCCAAAACTATGGGTTTTTTCTCTTTAAAGGAATGTTAACGTCAGCTTTATATTCCGAGTGATGGAATCGTTTAGTTTTTTTTCCGGGCTTATTCTCAGTGAATGTGTGTGAGGTTGCGACACTCATATTGTTTTCTTTTTTTTTTAAAAGAAGGAAATCATGCAAATTAAATTGACGATAGATATGTAGTGTCAGGTGTGGGCTATCGAGATAGCGGGATGGATAGAGATCGGTGTGGGGACGTTGAGTGCTGTCCAGACTCTGGTGAATCGGTCTGCGGCGCAACGACCTCGTTAAAAAACAATCTATGTAATAATATTGTGTGAGATAAGATATATAAGTATAACATATAAAAACATGGCATATTCATCTGATATCTTAGCTCGATGATAATAAGCTGATATGATATGGTAAGTTTGTCGTCTTCTTAAATTGGGTTTTAGATGTTAAGGTTTTAGATGTGGGACTATACACCCCAAGATGTGGGAATGCTTCTTTGGCGGATTGGTATTTTTGTATTGAATTCTCTAGGTTGTGATTTAAAGGGGAAAAGTGCATATATATATATAAGTGTGATAAACTGAGTACAGTATTAAGAGGAACTGCATGGATAGATGATGTAAAGAGGATGATGTTTCGGTGCATATATGTAGTGCTGATAGAAGAGTAAAAGAAGGTTGATTTGGATAATAAGTTAACAGGTAATAATAAGTGTATATGGTTGGGTTTTGTGAGAAATTAATAGTAAGATAGATTTGAATAGGTGTTAAGTATCTTATCGTAAAGTACTCTATAGCCTTGATAGGTTCAGTATATATATAGTTACGAACTCATGATATACATTATTAGGCATCACCACATCATATTGTGATAGAATAATCCTTATTACGAGGATGACGATTATTCATAAAGTCTGTAGGCGATCAACTTCCTCTGTAGACCGTACGGTTTCATAGGATTATGAATCTGTGTTGTTTGAGAAGTCGATTAGAACCCTGTACTCGGCATAAGATAAAGGTTTATGGTAATTTGACATATAATATTTTGTGAGAATATTTTTTAATTCTTTTTTTAGATTGATATCTTTTATTTGCATAGAATATGATTCTCTCAGGCTAGAATGGAGTCTTAGATTCGCAGAATGTGAGCTATAATAAGTATATATATGTTGATATTAAAGCAGGTGGATGGTTAGTATTTAAAAACTTATTTTTTGCTTTATAGCGGATGTATTGAGGTTATTCACCTTCACTTTTATATATTCTGCATTAACTATTATGAATTTATATACTTTACTTTATAGATGTATTCAGGATGTTGGTTTATGTTCTATTTTGCTTTTTATGTTCTCTTTTATTGGAACCAAAGGTTAATATTATGTGAGACTGTATACCATTGTTCAGCTTTACTATGTTATAATTATGACCTATTATATATATCTCTTGTTTATTTATTAATTAGTTATTGTGCGTCTAGATATTATATTCATGGCCTGGTTAGCATTTTATCTATTTATGAGTATTATTTTATGTAGCACATATACGACCTTGTACCTCATATTATATCTATATGTGGATACTCTTGTTGGCTGGAGCTATCTTATAAGTAGGGGGATAGTCTTTGATATTATACTCACTAACAGCTCATATCAAGGGGGCTAAGGAACCATGTTGGGAATATCTGGTATATATTTATTTTCATTAACTGCAATGAATAAAAAGAATAAAAAAAAGATACTGTATTTCATAGAAATGCAAATAGATACAGGTAAAGGGAGTTACCAATTTGAAGTCACTTGTATAGTTTAGTTAGGTAAAATTGTAAAAATTAAGATATCTAATCAAATATAAATAATTTTAGGCTTTTTTATTTATGAGATATAGTGTCATAAGTAGTAATATACTTCTTATATTTATCATATTATGTTAAGAATTACTTATATGTGTAATATAAGATATGATTATTTTATGTATGGAACTAAATTTTTGTATTATATTACTACTATATATATATATATATATATCATTATACTAATATATATATTATTATTAATATATATTATATTAATATGTATCTAACATCTTATTCGTTATATTCTGTAAATATAGGTTTATTTCGGCGCAATGTGGGGTGACATTCGAGCGACCGGGGAACAATAATATGGGTGTACGTTATTTCTACATATATCACGTAAGGTGTTGGGGGATGAGTTTCTCTCTTTATTAGTACAGTCGATACCGTATAATCTGAAAAGATGATATGTGGTTTCAGGAGACTTTTGGAGAGAGCGCGTGGTGTGGGGACTTTAGTATTGACTATAACGTACTTGTTTACTTCGGTCTTATTTTCATGCCGATAGGCGGTAGAGAACCCTTGGGCACACTCGTACATCCATGTATAGTGCCAATTGTAAGTTGAGGATATCTTTGTGGATAATTTGTTTTAGTCAAAAAAAATCAAATTCTCTATGAGTACAATGATCTGTATATCTTTACTGATGATAAGCTTGTTACTTCGATAAAAATAGTAGGTTTGAATCTTTGATAGCCATCTAATGCTAATACGTAATCTTAGTAAAAATCATAAATTTATATATTATTATTTTTTTTTTTTATACATTTTTTAATGTATATTTTTATCTAGGTTCAAAATATGTGAGTCCTTTTGGGTTTGATAGTATGGTGTTTTTGAGGAGAATATATTACTTTTTCTATTTTTTTCTCTTTATATATAATTCCGTCGATACTATTGATTTGGTATTAGCTTAAGAGAGATTTGAGTCTTACCTTTAGACATGGTGCGTATTCGTGTGCTTCTATGGCGTGCTGTGAGTTTTTGGGCTTGCTTAATTCACTAAAAAAGCAAAACTCTCATATATATGTGATGGGGTGATCGGATAGACGGTTTTCGCAATTATAAGTCAAACATTAAAAATATATAAGGATAAGTAATTTATATATAAGCTTAAGTAATTATGATTCACTTAAGTTAAAGCTTGACCACATATAGGCCTTTGTGTGGTTTTACGTTTCAATTATATTGTTTTCGAGTTCGAGAGTTCCTAATTCAATCATATTTAAATCGCATAAAGTGATTAGTACGTTTTCGTAGTGGCGATACACACGTTATCTAAGACATATTAGTAATATATTAGAATAATATAAATAATACTAAATAAAGTACGTTACTAAATCTAAAAATTGAATTCTGTACTATCTAACCAGGTTTTTCAAGCTTTTTATAAATCTACAGTTTTGTTAATTCCTTTTTCTCTTCAAAATTGATTTTATAATTAATTTTTCGTATATATGTTATCTTATATGTCTATATCAACTCATTCTACAAACTTTATTTAACATATGTTAATGTCTTCTTCAAGATATATATTTATCATTTTCTTTGAAGTTTCAAACAGTTTTGTTAGTATATAATAGTTATTATATATTCTCTATTTTCTGTTTCATTTCAATATAATCTATATGTGAAAATATAATGTGGTTAGAGTTAGAATGGAAGTCCTTCAGGATCTCCTTAAAGATTTCTGAGGTTGCTAAACTCTTTTTAGGTATCTTATCTCTATCTATTTATATCTCTATCTATTATTTATCTCTATATTTTTTAAAATATAAGCGATGTCCTTCCATGATCCTCCCTGAACAACCGATGGCGGGGTTACGTGTGTGTACTCTACACAGGCCCGCATTTGGGTAGGCAAGGGCTTAAGACGCCTTCGTACCGCGTGCGCTCTGTGACCGTGCTCCATCCTGGGTTTTGACTTCCCGTGTTTGCTTTGTGCGTCTTCCACAGTCTAGTGTATGTCATTGGCTTGCATTTCCCCTGAAGTCTATCGTGCGGTTACTTTCGCTTTACCGTTTATTCGCATTTACACACCTCATATACAATATCACGCTTCAACAGCTGAGATCTTAATCCCTGGCTTGTAACATATATTTATGCAAGACATTGCCATCTGCCGGGTGTATCGCAGTGTTATGTCTGCAATATTTTTCAACTAAATGCTGTTGTTCCATGAAGCCGACACACTCAAGTGGTCTTGTTCTTATTTTCTCAATTTTTCTCCCTCCCTCCTACCGCTTGGGGTCCTTGGAGGAATTGGGAATTTGCGGTTATTGACTCGTACTTGTGCTCTGAATATGTTTGCCCACCGTTGTACTGTATTTAATAAAGATACCCCAGAGTCGTGGCCAATGAGGAGGAGCCTCTGCTACTGCCACCTCGGGGCTCGGTTCCCGTGAGTTAGTTCTTTAATAGGATACGTATATATGTTTATTTGTGCTTCTACTCTTCTCATCATATCACCCTCTTAACGCTTCCCTCCTTTCTACAATTTTCGCTCTGCACTGGCAATCTTTTCGATTCTTTTTTTCATATACATCATTAATCTTCAAGGGGGTCCACTTTAAAACTACAGTTTTGTTCCAGTGCCTTGCAATCATTATCCCACATGATCTCTAACATCTACATGATGCAGTGTTTCTAATCCTACACGTTGTCTATCGAATGATGCTTCACTTCTTTCTTCTGCTTCTAGAACCTGTGATCACTTCACCCTTTTAGGCCAGCTTTGGCTCGGATGCAGCAAGAGATTCTGCCATCAATCCGGATCGTGAACTTTGATGGAGTTCTCACGTTTTCAGCTTGCGTGACCTGCTTCTCTGATTTGCGGATTGCGCCTCCTATCTTCCATAGTCTCTCATCTGGGGGACTCTGACGTTAGCTCTTATTCAATTTTCCCTGCTCCATCCCGCTCCTTTTCACTCTCTTCTTCTTAGATCTATTTATTAACTATTTCCTTTTCCTCTCACTTCTTACATTCTAACGTGAGAACAATAGCATTCTCAGAATAGTTCCTCAATAGCTGTTCACCAATTTTCCCCCATACTCTTTTGTAAAGTCAAATTTTTTTAAAGCCTGGCGATGTGTCCATCTGTACTCGAATTACAATGCGGTTTTCTTTTGAACCTTTTGGGGCGATAAAGATTAATATTGTTCATTAATACCTGCACATGAGCTTTCCTTATTGTTGCGATTTCACATTCGGTTTTACTTGTCCGTCTTGGGTCCTGCATGGGTGACATGTTATGATGTAATCAATCTTTTTTTCTTTCTCATTCTTTTTGCTTTCAGTTTTAGTTAATATGTTTGTCTTCCATTACACACCGTTGATTCATTATCCACATTGAGAACTGCTATGGGCGTTGTTTGAGATTGCGAGTCCTTGTTTCTTCCAACAAGGCGATCTGATATCAGTTCACTTGAAGTAGCATCCTTTTAAAGTACGGCATACATAAAGCTTCGGCATAAAATTTAGCGAAATCCTTACTTCCTGTTTCAGTTATGAATAAACCTTGCTACTTACTTCTTTTTCTTTACTGCAAGACCATATCCGTCAGATTTACTTTTATTTTATGGTTCTTGTAGGACTTCTTAAACGAAGAAGCGTAGGAATCTGCCTTGTCATAGCCAGAGAAAGGTTTTGTTTGATTAAAGAATTGTTGACGCTCAATCATAATTTATGCACACCATAACAGTGAGGATCCAGCAAACATATTTATGTTTCCGCATTATTTTCGCTGTAGGGTTACGTTTGTTCCACTCCTGCGTTCTTTTTCAAGACTTTTCAACTACTTTCTAATAGCTTACACGTACTTATTGTTTCATATTTTTCATCAGTTCTTAATCGTTCGAATTCTATTATTGTCTTCTATTCATTGATCTCTTGTATTGTGTTTTATTATATTTTATTGTCTTGACATGTTTTTAAACAGACTTTTGCAATTCTTCCAGTTGTGAATTGTATCATGGTTTATATAATTACCTAAAATCAGACAATATCCTATATTTCTTCTTGCTCATCAAAGCCACACACATCTTTCATATTGATTACTGCAATAAACAGTACTATGCCTAAATTTTTCGCTAAGTGTTTCATACATATCCATGCCATTTCGTAAGTTACGAAAGCACCATATACTATTATTATTCTATATGAGATTCACTTTATTGTTTTTACTTTGCTCGTCTTAAGAAAGTTTCTCTCTGTAATCCATTATCTTTTCAATGGTCTTACTTACTCATTTTACTTCTAAGTTGAATTTGAGTCTTCCTTTTTTCCTAATATAATTCCAAGCATCTTTGTTTTTTTTTTGGACTTATTTTGCATTTAGAATTTGACCAAACTTTTTTACTTTTACCCGTGCATCCTCTTCATTCCATTCCGTGTTAGCTGTTGAGATTTTACTCATGACTACTATTAGCTTAAGTCTTACAACTTGTGTACCTGTTGCACTCGTAAAAAGGCTTCCTTCTAATATTAATTCTCAATTTGTTGATTTCGATTTGGATTCACTGAATTGCACTGTTATTTGCAATGCGTCTCCTTAAATTGCTTTATTCCGTATATTATTATTAATTATTTAAATTATCTATATATTTTTATTATTATTATTTATAAATTTGTATTATGTATTAATTTTATTTTTATTTTCTTAATAATTATATATATAATTATATGATAATATATATTAAATATTATAACAAGTAGCTAAATATTTTTTATATATTTATACGTATATTATGATATATATATAGTATTTATAGATA
>JABUQX010129742.1:0-29640 GCA_015478945.1 Trachelipus rathkii
CTTTGGCCTACATCTTTCCCATTGCCCCCATACAACTTTCAACTTTTACTTTAATTTAATTAGCCCGCCATTTGAAGATATCATCTGTCCTAAAATACACATATTCCTTCACTTTTTACTTTATTTTTTGCATTTCCTAATTTTATGGGGCTTGGGATTTATAAACTTTGGTACCAATAATTTAAGTTTTTTTTGATATATTCATATTTTAGTCCAACTCTCACTCGATATGCTTAAATTTAATTTTACATTTTTAACATTTACATTACATTTTAGTTCTAGAGCATCTGATAAACAATATATTCATCTGCAAATCTAAGCTTGACATCAGATATTGAACTATTTACATTATTTCCTGTTTGAGTGTTTGATTCCATTTAGTGTTCTAATATTTTCACAAACAAAATCCAGCATAGCTCGTTCACTTTGTGCAACTCTCTCCTCAATTTTAATTTTTTTGGTTCTCGTGGTGTAGTAAAAATAAGAATTGCTCTCAGATGAATATTCTAAGAATTTCAAAAATAGTTGTTGCTTTTCTCCCTGATTACCCAGTTCATTTATAACAGAGTCAAAAACCTTTTCATGATCCATGAATGCAAAGTAAAGTGGTAAATTGATATCGTTGCAGCATTTTCTCATAACTTATTGGACGCACTTGTAGATGGTGTTCGTACTATACGCACTACGAAATGCCAGCCTATTTACGTGTATTGGTTAATCATTGTGCTGTGTTTTCTCTTGTAATAATTTTGGGGAAAATTTTGTTTATTATATGTAGTTGGTATTATTCGGCGGTTAGTTTTTAAGATCGTGGAATTTCCTTTTTTGAAAGTAGTATTACATTGGCTTTCGTCCAGGCATTAGAACATTTTTAACTCTTAAGCAGATGAATATTTGATAAGTGTTTTAATATATAATAATAATAATAATAATAATAATAATAATATAATAATAATCATTTAATAATAATAATAATAATAATATTTATAATATAATAATATAATCTATTATAATTTTTTATCATAATATTTTCATATCATACTATATAATATAATATTTATTTTATGTGATACATATAATTATAATATATAAAAGAGTGGAAAATAATTAAATTAGTATCGATATTAATATAATAATGATTATATCATTAATATCTGTAGATAAGTTAAAAAATATTATTCTATATTAATCTTATTAAATATAATAGTTCACAAATGTTAACAAATAATTTCACAATAGATATTGAATTCTATATTTAATGTGAGTACTATTAGATATACATTCAGTATGATTAAAGTACTCAGAACTAATTTAAACATTTAAAACTTTACCATAAATACTATAATAATTATATATATCTCTTTTAACTTCAACTAATATTTTAATAATACATACCTATTATATTAAATGATCATTTCTGATTACTAAATTTAACAAGAGAAGTGGAATCTAAGATATATTCTATGATATATAGATTATTAATAGTTTTCCAGTATTAGAAGAAATAGGTGTTTTGTAATTTATAAGATTATTTACGACTATAAGGAACCAAACAAATGAATTATATGTTTATAATGCTATTCATATTACATTACGAGCTTAACAACTCACCATGTCTTGTATAATTACTGATGATCTTCATATTCTAATATTCATATACTTTAAAATTTAAATACATTGCTTATAAAAATGTCACATATTATTCCCAATATTTTATATAAAAATTAGAAATTAAAATTAAAATTAAATTAATCTATTTTATCGTATATCTTAATATAAAAACAATAGTATGGGATCAGTATAATACTAGATTGATAAAATTAGATATATTCTTATTATAGAGAAGGAAGTGTGGGTACTAAATTAAGCATAAAGACTTATAAAATAACCAATGTAACTAGAATCTCTATATGATACACTCTTAATTAAATTAGATTATCTAAATATTTAACAATTTGATTAATGATCTGACTATCTGAAACTAGATTCACTAATTTTCTACCAGATCACTACTTTCTTAATCTTCAATATTAATTATTTATTATTCTATTAATTATTCATTTCTTTAAACCTATCATTTCTGATACTTATAAAATAACAGAGGACTCTAAGTATTTATACTTGATATGTATAAATAATGTTAATATTTGTAAGATATATTAAAGTGAATAGTTTTGATAATTAACTATAATCCGCCAAGAAACTCCAAATACCTCAAATAGTATATTCTTAATAGGTATCTATAAGATATCACATGTATATTGATAAAAACATAGTGCTAAGTAATCCATATAATAATTCTCACATAATCAATATTCAATCTAATTATCTATCTACTTTATTTAGTCCTTATATTTCAATACAATTCACACATATAAAAATGCTTCTGATACTTCAAAATCAACTAATGAAGGTGGCTTGTAATCATCTTCCGTATGACATTATAAAACTTTCCTCATTATGAATAACAGTGATGTTCTTTACTATACATAAATATCTCAGGAACTCACAATAAACTAACTAGGAGAATTTAATTAACTCTTATGTTAATAAATAATCAACAGTTAGAAAGAACTTGCTAGATTCTCATAATCTTCACACTCTCTCCCTAATTATTCCATACTCATTTTACTATTTTTCAATAACTATCATAATCGTAATCATAATAATGTTCTATCATTCTTAAGATTAAATACGCTAAAGAGAATCAAAATAGATTTTGCAAGATTCATGGATGAAATACAAATATCAAGTGTTTCTGAAGAAATGAAATTGTAGTTATTTATTATACCTCTACTTCACATATGATGTACCAGATCCAGATCAGAGTGTCCATACTTAATACGCGTAACTCCGTAGGTTGATCACCAAGATATATAAAGACTTGCTGTTCATCTCCCCACCAACTCTTCAAATTTTCGCACTGACATATTAATTCTGCTTTATCTTATATTTACAATTGACATATCTTTTTTCACTTTTCTGCACTTACCTAATTTCAACCTAGAGGGCAGAATATCTACTGTGCAACTGGGCCTGTTATAGTAATGTCACAAGGCAGTAAAGTTTGTACTTAAAAAATTCGCTCAGGGAAACGCCCAACACTAATTGTATGTTCTTTATTAAGGTACTTTAGTTTACATATCACAGTTTGAAATGGACTGTACTTTTTTCAGACTCTTTATTATACTTAATTTCTTTTTCTTTTATCTAGTTCTTTCAGTACATACCCCGTCTATTCTTGATACTCATAAAACTCAGAGGTACAAGATATTCTGCAGTACGATATAAAAGTTCCTTAATGAAGAAAGAAGTTTTGTACTAAATCGCCAATCGGAACCAAACCTCCACTTGATGTCTTTATAAGGTACTTTTAGTTACAAAGTTGTAATAGCTGTGCCTTGTTCCTATATATATCCTCTGTACTATTATTCACTAATATCTTTTTTTACTTTTATCCTCTTTTACTTTCAATACTCATTCATATACCTAGCATTTCTTAATACTAAAAATCAAGAGTAACGCTAGATATCTAATGATGATAAAGTTCTCCTGTAGATATGAATCAGGTGATGTTATGTACTTATAAATTCTCCAAGTGAAACCAAACCATGATCTGTTACTTTAGGTCATATAATACTTAGTTACAACAAGTTGAATAGCACTGTCTAAGTATTCATTAATCTCATTAATCTTAATTTATACTCATCTCTAACTCATTTATCCTCTATTTTTCAATCTACAAACTCGATTTCTGAAATACTAAATATAATACTAGATGCGGCCTTGGACATTCTGATAGATATTAAATTTCGCTCGGTAGTAAGACTGGATGTTTATTTAGATTACTAATACTCCCCCAATGAATAAACAACTCAAATGAATTGTCTTTTTACTTATCGGTTACAAACTAGTTGAAATCGTGCACTGCTGTTACATTAATCTTCATATTCTCGCTATACTTATATATTCTGCTTACTCTTTTACTATTTTCTAATTTCAAATACCCACGTCATTTCTGATACTAATAACAAGAGGGTTGGATATATATATATATAAAGTTACCTGTAGATAGACACGTGTATAATAGTGTTGACTAATATCGCCTTCTATTTATATTATCTTAATGGAATATACCAATCCAATATAAAATTCCCTCCTCTGTGTCTTCTTTATAGTCTATAACTTAGTTACAACAGTAATTAAATCACGACTGCTTCGTTCATTACTCTCATTTCTTCAATCATGGTCCTCTTTTATAATACTTTAATATCATATAAATAAGTTATCTGATTTATTTATCTATCTCTATTAAGCTTTGCCTCCTTCTCATATGACCAAATATCACATTTCTGCCTATCCTATAACTCTACGTGGGGGCCCTCTTTTCCCCAGGTGCTCCTTTTTGTGTCAACGTCGCCGTGTTTCGTTGTTTCTCCCCTACCCTCTAGTTTTCCCACAAAGGGCTCCGCAAAATGTCGAATGAAAACGAATGGCTGTAACATTACATCAAATAACAAAGGAATCTTATAGATAAGATATTTATCAAAGATAGCGATGATATAATCATGCTATTATAATGTATTCCCTAGTTACATAGAAATGTGACAAGTTTATGTGTACTTAAATCGCTCAATGTCCGAAACCAATATGATATGTTTTTGGTACTTAGTTAACAACTAAGTATTAGATAAAGATGCTATTATCATAATCTCACTATAATTTCCACTCCTATTATGTTTTTCCCTATTGCTTTATATTTACATACTCATATACCTTTCAATTTCTATACTATATCATCATAATTAAAATCTATACTTAAAATAGTCGAACATAGAGTGGATTGGTATGCGGAAGATATAATATTGTGTATATTTAGCTTTCAGACTAGAAGTGTCATGTTTTGACTTATAAGAGTTTCTCAAAGGGCAACTCGAATATATATACCTTATTTTTGTGTCCTAATATAATATTAAAAAGGGACTTAGTTATATTATCAGTTGAATCAGTGGATATCGCTGAAAATGAAAATTCTCTCATTTCTACGTGAATTTATTCTATTTTACAAATTTTTTTAAGTGATCTACGAGAAATGGATCAAATTCACCTGTGGTATACTTAAAAAAAAGAGGGCTGAATATCTGATGATAAAGTTCCTGGTAGAAGATGGAATGTTGTTAACTAAATATCCAAGGAACCCTAAAACAATGATCGTTACTTATCTTTTATGGTTACTTATAGTTTATCATCAACAGTAATGAAAATCGACTGCTTGTTTACATAATTCTCATTTCACTAATAATAATTATCTCTTTTCATACTCACTATTTCTTCATAATACTTAACCTAATATATCATTTCTGAATACTAAAATATATCTTCTACAAGAGGGCTGATATCTGATGGTAAAGTGATTTCATACTGTTACGATTAGAAGGTAGAATGTTGCTCTTAAATCACTCAAGGTAACCAAACCAATGATGTTAATTTAGTGATACTTATGATTAACAACATGTATTGAAAGACTAGCTGTTTCATAATCTATATAATTTCACTAATTATTTCTCTATAATATATATATTTCTTTCAATTACATAACTCATTTTTCTGATACTATAAAACAAGAGGTGTGCAGATATACTGATTAGATTATAAGTTCCTTAGTGTGAAGATAAGGAAAGTTAGTACACTAAATATCTCACCTAAGTGACTCTAAACTCATAATGAATATGTTTATTAAAGTGTATCTGTCTGATACAACAGTTGAAAACTTGCATGTTCATCACTCTCATTTCACTAATTTATTCTCTTTTTAACTAACTATATTTATCAATACATACCTCATCTTCTGATTATAATATCATAAAAACAAGAGGGTTGATATATCGATGAATAAAGATTCCTGTAGATAGATGTGATGTATGTTTGTACTAAATTCTCCAAGGAATAAACTACAACCAATGATGTCTTTATTTACCTTAGTTTACAACAGTTGAACGACGCTGTTCATAATCAACATGACCTTTTGAAGGTCAGGTCAGGAGAACTATTTTCTAACACTATATACCATCATTATTTCTCATTTCTGATACTATATACAAGAGGGCTGATATCTAATGATGATAAAGTTTCCTGTAGAAGTAAGGATAGTGTGTACTCATATACAATCGAAAAGGAACCAAATCCATAATGATGTCTTTACTAGGTAGCTTTAATAAGTATTACATAATATTCAGTTTGTGAATAATAGTAATCAGTTCAAGACTTTTGTTCTTTCTCTCATTTCACTAATTAAATTTCTTTTATCTATTTTCTCATATATCAATATCCTATACTCCTAATTTCTATAGATATCCTCTCAATAAAACATAAATGTCAGGGCTGTATATCTGATGAATAAGTGCTCTGTAGTAAAGAAGATAAGTTTGTACTAAATCTCCTAAGGAATCACAACCAATGATTCCTTTAGGTACTTAGTTTAATGAACATGTAAATAGTGTGTTGGCTTGGTGTCGAGTTATCTGCTCGCATATGTGTGGTTCTGAGCTCTCTCTATATGTGATTGTGTGCTCTTGTGTATGTCTCAGTATGTTCCATGAGTGAGCTCGCCATACTTTTGACACTCATTACTGAGTTACGTAGACAAATCTAAGCCAGGTTGACTGTCTGTTGAATGATATAGAGTGACCAGTCTTCTCCTCGTGTGCTAAGAAGGGGAACACGTGTCACGCTCTCAGTTTGTGCGAGGCTCGATTGAAAATCGCCAAGGAAGCCACACACCCACTGAACTACGGAATCCTTTATATGTGAGATACCGGCAACAGGTCGTGAGACTATAAGCTGGCTAGTGCTTTCCAATCGGCCCACTCACACTGTTCGAACTAAAGTTATTGCTGTTGTATCTCAACTAATTTTCAGAGAGTATCGCATAACCCGTTCAGTGTGTCGTTCGAGTTGTCTGTTACTGACATAAACAAGTATGGCAGATAATACTCTGATCGCGATTGACGCAAAAAGAATACTGGTTACGACGCAGAGATGATAGATATTCATTACCAAATCTCGCGTGCAAGGCACCACAACCAGAGCCGTCCCCACCAATGATCGCTCTTTTAGTATATCACTTACTTAGTTACACGGTGGAGAGAGTTGAAACAAGACTGCTCGTCTCACTATAAGTCTTAATATGTGCACGCTACCATTATTGGCATACGTTTGTCCTATTTTTGTCCAACTTACATCGCTCTCTGAGTGTTCATGATATAAAAACACAGAGGGCTGATATCTGAATGATACCCATACGTTCTCATGTAGAGACTGAACATAGTAGGGTGATCCACTATGATGTTCTCGCGTAAGGAATCCTAACCATACTCGCATGTATTATCTCTTCTGTTAGGTTTATACTGCAATGAGTGATTATAGCACGACTAACCAGATTTACTAGTTATATAGAGCTCTGTGCTGTTGTCATTCACCGTGAGAGAAGCATGCGCGATAGCTAGTTTAATACACCTCATTGAGAGAATTCGATTACATTATTATGTTTCGTGCCAATATTGGTAATATACCCTAACCTATAACTAATTCACCCATCCGCACTTCGACGTGTTACTATGTAGATCACGTTGATCTTTCATCGCAACATAACAAGTTCGATAAGTCCGAGTATTAGTCGATTATGTTTATTCTTCTAATCGTATTTATAATGCTTTGATAATATCTTCCGCACTGAGTCCAATCCAATATATATATATACCGCCAACATTCTCGATCACTTAAGCTAACAATAAACTTGCCTAGTGAAATTTATCAATCCGTACTATCGCCACTCCTCTACACTACTTAGTGTGGAGAACAATTTGCAGCTAGTACTTATATATTTAAATATTCGTATATTAATAGACAGAAATAATTACAATTTTCAAACACGGATATATAAATCATTAACTGTCAATACGTACCTAAAAATCTTATTCTACTGTAGTATCGTTTATTTGCTATATATGAGATATTATATATTATATATATATATCATACTTTATATATAGTAACCTATAGTCTTTCACGATATGCATATATTTTTACTTTTAATATATATTGATAGTAAGTATATATAGTACATAATTTATCCTCGCAGATTAGGCGATCGCACATCGTTTTAAAACCAACAACGATAGAGTAACTAAAAATGCTATTTACATAACCTTTAAAAGATATCATTAAAACAACAAGACAATGTTTGGATATTATTAAACTAACAATAAAATAAAAAAAATAATAACGAAAGTTTAGGGAATGTGCGATGTATTTTTTATTCTACCTCAACGGGGCAGAATGATGGTGTTAAGCATGATTCATTTGGTGCCATCAATTTAAACTCTCACTCAACTGTCAGTCTGTCTAGGTATTTTACAGTAATTACAGCTTAATACTAACCATTATATAGTATTCGATATATATATACTATATATATAATATATAGTGAGATATTTGTATATATATATCACCATTTAATTCATAATATAACTCGAGCTCAATCTAACTGAAATGTTACTTTTAATTACATTATAAGATAAATTATTTAGGTACTTCTATTCAAAATTGTATTTTACAAATGTTATTACAAATCATCTTTATAGTATATCCTGGAATCTTCCCCCTCAGTTTCCGATGGTGCCCCGTTAAGTAATTGGTGTGCTGTCTATGATATAGTATTATATATACTTGATAGTGATAATAATTTATTATTATTTAATATTATAAATAAGTATATATAAGATATAATACATATTAAAATTATAAAAGACTTTTTCATATATTAGGTCTGTCTGTTCTCGTCTGAGTACCCGACGGGACCAATGGCGCTTGTGGATGTAGGTAGAGAGCGACGCAGTGGACCGAGACGTCGGGAGAAGTAGGAGAAAAAATAGAGATCGAAGGCAGAGAGACTCAGAGCGTAGAGACAACAAGAGACGCATATAGAGATGAAGAAATAGACGATTGCGTATTGACCGGGCGTTTAATTTATAAATATGAAAGCAGTCGATCGCTAGCTACAAGAGGAAAAAGTGGTAGGAATGAAAAAAGGATCTTCACTCTTCAGGGTTTCCAACTTTCGAGAGGTTGGTCTAACGTCGCCAAGAGGTTGAAGACCTGAAGTTTGATACGCTAGCAACCAAGCGATCATGATGCCCCTGTTGTGGCGATCCGTCTTTGCGGAAGCCTTGCCGAGGATGTTATCTTGTGCTACCTTCTTTGTGGGTACGAGTGAATAAATTAAGATAAGAAAATCGCTCTTTCCCCTACGAAAATTAAACAATTAATCATAAAAATTCACCTTTTCTTCCTTTTCGTATTAAACAAAAGCTGATTAAAATTACTAAATCCTCTAAGTATTAATAAAGCATCTGTGGAATCTTCAGCAAATGATCCTATCTTATTGTCTAAAGGGTTTTACTATTCCCTCATGAGATAAATTATTGCATGTGTGTGACCTAGAGCTTAAAGTAAAGATCCGAACAGACCGAGATTCATAGGTAAAATCCAACAGATGAGAACATCAAACTGATATACACTACATACATCAAACATCCCACTAACAAAAAATCTCTTAAGAAACATATCGAACAGACCGATCAATTCAAGACAAAGATGAACAAATAGAGAGGCAAAGTAAAGATCGAACAAATAGAGAGGCAAGAAGACAAAGTAATGAAAACGGAGAAAAGAGAATAACGTTTATTATTAATCTTATCTTCACTTTTCTTGAATTCCTTTTCGGTTCTTAGTAATTACGCCCTTAATCTATAAGAGGTCTGCTTAAATTTTAGTTAATTACATATCATTTAAGCGAAACAAATCGTGACATCGCCAGTGAGCAAACCACTGATTTTCAATTACTTAACGCAGTCTATAACGGTAATGTTAACTGTAAAAAACAATGCTTCAACAGGAGCCCTGTTCCGGTATTAGATTTCCCTGCAATGATTATCTACCCCACATCTTCCACTGACCACTCGAACACATTGAAGCCTTCCACACGCCGTGGTGCACTGTAAATCAGGTAGAAGTTCAGCTGACGTGTATCCATGAGTGCGACTGCAAAAGTCTTTAATAAGTCTCAGAATAAAACTAAATAAACTTATAATATATATTGCTTTTCCATAATCCTGAAAAAGGGTGAAATATTAAAAAACTATGATTAAGCTTCATACAATTTTAATTCGCTTTTACTTTTTACTATTGTCAATAAATGATCTTGTTGATTCACTCAATGTTCACGTTTAACACCCGTTTCCCTTTTAATTTATTAATTATCTTAGCTATGTGAGTATACTATTTTAGTCTATCTATTTTTATACTTTAGATGACTAGAATATAATATTGTATCTCTATACTTAATATATATATATATATATATATATATATATATATATTATTTATATATATATCATATATTCGTTATTACAAAGCCCCATACTTAATCATCTAATGCACCTAAAAAGGACTACTGCCTCGTGTAATGCTCGCAAGTCAAATCTATATTCTCCTTCATCTGTCCCCGACTAGTTCTGAGAACTACTATAATGTTAATAATGATAGACTGTTAGGACGACGTGTCGCATATTACAGTAAGATATTTCCATTTTTCTAACCTAAACAACATAGCAGGGAAAGCATTTTTTTACCCCTAACAATCACTTTCCTAAATCTTTATTGGGATGCGCCCAATTTAAATCCACATCGTAATTGATCTACCATGACCATAACCTGAATAAGTGTTAATGAATCTCAGCAAGACAATTTGACTATGTGGTTGTCGCCCCATGTCTTATCCCCCAATCCATCCCTATTTTTTGGTTTCAACCTTTGGAATACACAAACGAGGCCAAAAGAAATGACGTCAAACACCCAAGTTTTTCGTTTAGTCTTTATACACGACATGGGCAGGGATGATTATGCGCAAAAGCTAAAGAATTCGTGAATTATTATTGCGGGGAGGAACAGAGCGTTTCCAATCACTTACAAGGGTGTCGGGGGAAGGGATAAGATTTTATTTTTCCGGCCCTTTAGAAACAAATGTTTTGTAAAGAAATACGCCACTGCTTCCGCTATTTAAAGAAAAAACAATTATCCGAAGCATATCGATATATCGTCCCTAAGAAAAATCGCACAAAAATATCGATATATCGAGCCAAAAATATCCGTATTTTATTTCTCCGGACTTTGTACCTCTGTCGATTATTTTTATTTGGCTGCCGCTTCCTACTCTGATTCCTTTTCGCTTTCTATAATCTATACAATATTCATCTTAATCATTTTTTCTTTTCAGTCTTTTTTATTCTCATTATTCTTTAAATTTCCTGTTCTCATCCTTCATCTCTATTTTCTGCGACTCCGACCGATCCTAAATATGATGATCTGATGTGTAAATTGTATATACAATTTTGAATGTGTAGAAAACTAAATAGGATTATGTTTGATTCTTACAAACATCTGTTCTCATTAAACAAATTTGGATCCTTTTTGTACTTTGATTCTTTCTAGCTTGTACTCTTTAGTTACAAGAGCTTTGAAAAACTGCTGTTCAGTAATCTCATTTCCACCTAATTCATATTTTTTTCTCTTTTACCTATATGATTTCGACATTACAGGCCCTACCGATGAGCCCAGTCATTTCCTCCGATACTAAAAACAAGAGGGCTGAGTCATCCTCTGATGATAAGTTTCTATCTAGAAAGAAGTTTTGGATATGTGTGCTTATCTCAGAACCCCCTCGCTCAAAGGAACTAGACAGCACCTATCAATTTTGTTCTCTCTTTAATACCTAACCTAATTTCGAACTTTGAAAGACGTGTGCTGTTTCTCACTCACTCTCATTTTCACTAATTATTCCATCTTTCATTTCTAACCTTGTAAATATCTACCACCATACACTATTGTACATCTCTCATCTTCTGATACTAAATATACAATGAGGGCATGATATTAATCTTGACTCGCCACTAATAAGTTCTGTTTTGTACCCCAGAATTTGGTCACATATGTTTCCCGTTTGTAGCTGTTCCCTTTTTACCTTTAAGGCAGAAAATCCACATCCGCCCAAAGGAACCAAAACCAATGATGTCTTTGGTACTCTTAGATACAACAGTTGAAAAACTGCTGTATCATTCCTTTTCTTCCAATCCAGTTTCTCTCTCATTTCACTCTAATTATTCTCCTTAGAACCGTTTTCTCTTCTTTACTTCTTTTTCTTATTCCTCTCACCAGCGATTACCACTCTCCTTATAATTCTCGCTCCATCAATTACAGTTCTGATACCTAACAAACCAAGTATGGGCTGATTTATCTTGATCCCGTAATTTCCGAGAAGAAGGATGGTTTCGTCCGTCGCTTTCCTCCCCGCCTAGATCTTTTCCTTCGCAAGAGGAACGACGACATCACACGCCAACTCTAAGTTGCATGTTCTTTGCAGGCTCGTTACTCGTCACAGGCCACCCGTGTTCCTGCCCTCCATCTATCTTGTATCATCCTCCTATGTTCGGATTTCTCATTCGCTATCCATCCACTGTTGTTTGTATTATCAATAGATAAACTTGAAGTTATAAGTATTTATCTGCTATTCTTGCGTAAAAATTAAGGGTAAATAGGAATAATTCTCTCTATCGGTCAATCATCTGGGTGTCGTCATTTATATTTATATATATTTACGGTATATATAGGATAGAATCTCATATATCCTTAATTATATATAATCATTAATATATATATGATATTTTATATATTATATATATATAATATATATATATATTATTATTATATATTATAAATTAGTTACATATATATATATTATATTAATATATATATATATATATAATTACATATATATATTAATATAATAATATATATATAATATAATTTAGTACAGGTAGTGATACGTACAAGTATACGTCCAAAACTGTACTAGTATAGCTTTGAACGTTACCTGATTATGACCTTCATTTAATATTTAATGCTGTTCATTATTCCTATTAGTGACGGACTTAATTTTATATTCTGTCATAGTTAAACTTAAATTTTATTCAAGTGATAAACTCATACTATCCTAAAATACATTATACTATTATTATATATCTTCCTTAATATTCTATATTCTAAACATCGGAAATTTATCATCAGAATCCAGTATATATATACTACCTCTATCTGTCTTATTAATTTTTATTACTATTGTATATATATATATATATTTATATTTATATTATTCTTGTATATTACTACTTATATTATATATATTATATTATATTATTTGTAATATTTTATATTATTCTATTATTATTATATAATAATATTTATACTATGTATATGTTATATATATATAGTAATATATATTTTATATAGTGTTTTATATATTATATTGTGTCATATTTATATTATATATTATATATATATATTATTATATATATATATATAGTATATATATAATATATTATATATTTTAATATATTTAATATACCATATATTATTTCATATTATATATATAAATAATATATATATATATATTATATAATATTATTAATATATTATATTATATTATTATATAGTATAATTATATAATATATAATTATATATTAAATTATTAATACTATATAGTATATATAATATTTAATTATCATTTTTACATGGGAGAAACAAAATAATGAAATTTGCCAAAGCTTTTCCGAACCGTGTAATCTGATATTAAAATGAATTAATTGCATTATATACTATTATTTATAATATATATTATATACGTATATTATGATAATATATATTTTATCAATATAATATTTAATATTATATACTATATATTATAATATATATTAGAGAGAGAGAGAGAAAGAGGGCGAGGAGAGAGAGAAGAGAGAGAGAGAGGAGAGAGAGAAGAGAGAGAGAGAAGAGAGAGAGAGAGAGAGAGAGGAGATTATGCTTTTATTTTTATTGCTGATTGGAGAATTATCTGAAATCTGCAGAGAGTATTCGAGGAGGAATCTGAAATGGTGCAAATGATAATAAATATGAAATAAAATAATAATGAAATAAATAACTTATATTATGTTTTAATAAGTTAAATATTAATATCGAAAATGAAATAATAAATAAACGTTGAAGTTTATATATACTAGTTTAGAATATAAGCTAAATAAAGCGATAATTTTTCCAAATGATGAATTGAAATTTAAAAGAATTTTAAAATTGAAAACATATTTTATCACTTGTACACAGAGCACAAATGCATAAAGATGAGTATAGTGGTGACTTACGCAGACATATTTCGAAGCCTATTATAGTCTGATAAGTACAGTTTCCTGATTTTAAAGATTGAAAAGATCGGATAGGTTTGTCGTTTTTTTTATTTTTATCTTCAAACTTGCTGAGTGGGTGGGTTTTAACTTGTTTGATTAGTTACAATACTTTTTTAATCCTCAAACATTTTATTTAATTAGGTGCATCACCTATATGTGATTAATGTTTAAGTGTGATAGGTCAAGTGATCATTCTATCCAAGCTTATGGTTCGACCACATTTGGATAAACTTAGATAAAAGTAAACATCCGGGACAGGGCCAATTCTACTAGGTGAGCTATACGGGATTAGTACCAATGATTTTGATAGTGTCTATTATCTCAGCTCTAGAAGCATTACTCTAGTTCTTAAAGTAGCATCTGAAAAAAATTGATAGTTGATTTACGAGGAAATTGCAGAACAGATCTATTGTAAGATGACCATTGAAAATATGCGAAGTCTGATAATGTCGTTTTCTATCACAATGACGTCATCAATTAAAATCCAAATAATGCCAAAAAACTCTTTCGTATAAATATTTAAAATATCTTGATATGATTTATCTCTGCAAATAAAAATACACTGGGATTCAATATTCAAAATTTAGTTAGGCTATTGATATTTACTATAAATTTTAAGGAAGATTGGCAATTCTTCTCTTTCAGACCCTGGGGAACTAGATTAAAAAGCTATACAACCCGCAGTGTTCATGGTATATGGTAAGAGTTATGCAAAATTTCTAATGGCTTTTAGGGATCTTTTAGGAGATTTATGGGACCCTCATTGTTCAAATTCCCTGTTCACTGAAACATTCGGATTTTTTTAAATTAAATTTGTGTGATTTTGTGCTTTAGACTAAAGCGTTGGATCCATCGATAATATTTCTGTGGAAATAATTAAGAAAATATTAACCTTTCAAATGTTTTTTTGCTAATCACTTAACACAATATAAACAATTTGAAGATTGATTTGAATATATCGATCTTAGCTTAATAAAAATTTGATTCGCATATCCGCCTGAACCGCGTCCGCTCCCAAATACCTCTATTCGTTGCGTCGCGAACTGGTGCCGTGGTAACGACTATACTCGCGCGCAGCGCGATTAAGTTGTAAATTGTATTATTGGATAAACGTCAAAATATAATATGATCTATAGAACATCTTACCGTGCTATTAGTAGATAAAACCACACTATATAGATGAGATTTATTTTCTTTTATTAGCATGGGGAAAAATAAAGAAAATTCGTTAAAATAGTTTAATCTCTCAAATGTAATATTTAATTCTCATGTATTTCAGTATTTTAACTAATCTCCCTATTCTATATTTTTATGCTACCTGTGTTTTAATAAAGGTCGTCCCTAGTTTTTCCTCCTCCATAAGATCAGTTGAGCACAATAAAAAAGTATATAAATAGAATAAAATAAAAATTTGTTTTACTTCCCCCCATTTTATATATTTTTGTTTTCCTCACGGCGACCTATTATTCACCAACAACCGTTTCCACCCAAGCCTTCCCTTCAAACCTCAACCACCAATTCGGTACTGGGTGAATTATACTATTCATGTATGATGCACAGTAGAAATTAAATATATTTTATAATTTATTATTATTTTAACTAATTTTAATGCCCTCAGGGACTTTGTCTATATAGTAACCATAAGGAGAGCATTATTATCTCAACCAATAACACCGCTGCCAAAGTACATATAGTAAAAAATAATATTTTATATAAAAAAGGCGCAAAGCTGGCTCAGCCCTCCACCCTAAATAACCCCGCATTGGGAGTGGATGAGCCTAAAGAGGCTTTTAGCCTCCATCCCATACCAAACCACCTAAAAGGAATAATAATAACTTTTACTGTAAGTCACTAAATCTCCATGGACAAAGATTTACCTTTATGTTAATATATTTATTATTTATTGGGGTTTATGATAATACAAAATATGTAAAAAATTAATTAACAGTTGAAATAAAAACAAATTTGGCCCCCCGCACAAAAAATCCCAAAACGCAGGGGGTCGCGCCCCAGCGGATATGCCAAACAATTACAAGAAAACCCTCGGTTTAACTTGTAGTTGGGCTGGCAGCGGGCAAACTTTTTTTAACTTTATTCCGAGGAGGTAATTAACTGACACAATTTAAACCCCTCGGCTCGCTATCTTTTTGGGGTTGTCACCATTTCAATGCTACGCCCGCAAAGCCCTGTTTCACCCCCGTTGCAGCGCGCGTGGGTGATATCTATATTTCCCTCATTTGTTACTGCACTGCCGGCTTAAAGATTAACTTGTGGGGATCATTATTACATCTTCAAAAAACTTCAGCCGCACACACAAAGCACACAATCAAATTATTTTAAAAAGCCAACGCATTTACCCCTGTTTGGGAAAAAAAGGCCCCCAATCTACACTATTTCGGAGTTACTAACTTCCAGTGCGCGTGGGCGAGAGCCGCGTCACATTGCTTATCATATTAAACTTTTACTGTAAGAGCTAAAAAGGGCGTGTTTAACATTCGACTATCTTTCCCGGTTCAATGCTAAAGATCTTTATACTTTCACGAGGGTATAGACATAAAATCTTGAGGCATTAAGTTTATATAAGTAACAAGATAAGGTAATTGGGAGGAGAAGGCTGTGAACAAAGTGGGGCCACTTCAAAAAAAGAAATATTCCCGTTACTTAATGTTTCTGGGTGTTTACAAGAAGCCCTGGAAACAAGCAAGACATTCAGACTCAGAGTGTCACCCCTTAAGCGGTGGACCTTTGGTGGCCCGTATATATGGGCCTCCAACCCAGCGTTGCTAACTTTGTCCCTAACGTCAGAAACGAGCGGTCTGGAGAAGAAATTACAGAACCTAAATTCTCCAATGCGTTGAGCCTAAAGTGCAATAAACCCCGAGTGTATACGAAGGAAAAAACAACTAGGTTGGAAAAAAAAACAACACGTGACGTGTGAAACGTTAAGCCCCCCCCCCTACTGTCAGCCCTGGCCGCCATAGAATGAAACTCTGTACACGCCGGGTGGAACGGTCGCTACCATTTTAAAATATTATATCAACAAATATCCTCATAATTAAAAAAACGAAAATCAGTACACATACTCACCGACACCTGCGCAGACATCGACTCATACACCACATAATAGATAAAAGCTATCGCATATACTTGGAGAGTCACACTGTGTAGGAATGACCACAAATGATAAGATTAGTATAACAAGGGAATATATGAATATTGTAGTTCAGTGGTCTCTCACACGCGCGCCGAGATACAGAACAAAATGAATACATAAAATAATAAATGTGAATAGTGGAAAGTATATTTGTAGATTGGCGTTCGGGCGCTACATCACTAAAAGTATACAGAATTAATAAATAATAATTAATAATAAATAATTACTACCAGAACAAAATAATAATAATTAATCTCAAATAAAAAATACAATGTGGGAAGTGGAGCTAGATAGCCTATAACCATAAGACAAAGAATTGAGAATCTCTCACACACCACCCCACCACACAAAGTCAGAGCCGCTCTAAATAATAATAATAATAAATAATAATAATAAAAAAACACAACAAACAAAACATCAACATTCAACATATAACCCCTAATATAATAACAAACACTATACAAAATAATGTTGAAGATATGCTCAGCTGATCAACACCACCAAACACAATAACAAATACAACATCAAAATACAAACCAGGATTTAAATCAGCCCCCCACCCCTGGAGTGAAAAATAACCCTTGCAATAAAAATTATTTAAAACCAGATATAAACCATAATATTTAAAAAAAATATATTTATTATATTCTGTAGTTAAAGTGGCTTTTTAATAAAATACCAAATACAATTATCACCTTTAAACATTAAGAGTATAGAATAATTGAGATAATCGTGGGGGGAAATTTAGGATCAAGCGAAGAGAAAAGAAGGTTTGGGGAGTTCACCACCCCTCCTAATGGTTTAGGTGAACAACCCCTTATATATATAAATTAAAAGCCCACCCCCATATTTGGAGAGATCAATATCATTATATATTATATGTATCCTTTGGTTTAAATAAACCCTTCCCCTCCCCCCCCTTTAAATTATAAATACATTAATATAATAGCAATATTATTTGTAATTTTTATTTTTTATAAAGACCAGTTTTCAAAAATTTCTTTAGAATGAAATGAGTAAATTTGATTTTATTTTATAAGAAAAAAACTAACTTACCCTTAACACCTATTATATAATTCACCCCATATTATCAATTATATTTAATTTATCCACCCCATGTATATCCCCCCCTGTTATCTGATTATATATATATTATATATATATAATATATATGGAGGTCTATTTTTATTCTCCCCAAACATAAACAATATGCTGACCAATTAAAAACGGATCTTTTGTTTAAATTCCATTTTAACAATTCTTCGTGTAAACCTTTTTTTCTTTGTTTTTTTTTTTTTTAAAATTCTATTTAAACCAACCTTATTCCCTTCCTTGGTTTTTTACGTTCCGTCAGATAAATTAAATAGTAGACACTTTAGTTATTTTAATTAAAAACTTACTACCATCACCAGGATATAAATAAAATAATTGAAGGGTATTCTCGACCCCTCTATTGTATATTTTTATAATTTTAAAAAGCAATTTTTTTTATTTTAAAGTGACAGCAATTAATGTGTTAGGTATAGGGGGAATCGGGGGGTAATAATAAATTGGGAAGGATTAATTTTTTTAATTATAATATATATACTCCCCCACATCAACAAATAAGGATTCCTGGAAAAGATAAATGCAAACCGGTGTTGGCAGAAATAAATATTACGCATCTTAAAATCTCTCTTAATGCATACCCTTCACATACGTCTTCTTATATATTATTATAATATAAGACATAAATTAAATATTTATTATTATTATTTTCATTATTATTATTATTATCCCTACTATTATTATTATCTACTCAGTGACTCTAAATATTCCACTCCCCACCCCATTCTACCGTCACTCGCGCTTTATTAAATACTTTACACCTTAGTATGTTTTGTTTATTTTCATATGAATTATTATATTATTTGCATTAAAATGAAATAATAAACTTATAATTCTAATTTAAGTTTTTTTTTTTTTTTTGAATATTTATTAATGTGAAATTATTCCAATCTATATAATAAAATTCATTTTTATTTTTTATTATTTTTTTTTTACATTTAATAAAATTTCTTAATATTTTTGCTTTACGCAATTTATTGTTTTTAATTTTACTCGTACTTTTTTTTTTTTAATTTTTAATTTTTATTATACCATAAATCAATTTTTAATAAATTATATAATAATATTTTCTTTTTTTGAATACTATTTTTCCTTTTTTTCTTTTTCCTCTTCTTTTTATATTTATTAAATTCTTTTTTTTGTGGTTGTGGTTGGTTTTGCTTCTTGTCTGACATTTTCCTTCTTGTTTTTTTTTCTATCTATCTTCTTTTTTTAATCATAATTATTTTTTTCAAATATCTACTCCCTTTATTCAACTTCTCTTTTGGGTTTCCATGTAAAGAAATGGGTTAAGGTAAGGGGCTTTTTATAATCTGCTCTCCATCACCGCCACAAACCGGGAATTTCTTTTAAGTTCCCTTAATAAATTCCACTTCCCTACCCGGGAACCCGAAACTCAACTTTCACCCCGACCCACAACCACTCGCCTCGGTTTTGGGCTCATTCCTCATACTGGGAATTAATTTATTTCACCCGAACAACAAAGTTTAAGGGGATTTTAAAGGGAGATAGGCTATAAATTTTAGGTAGGCATTAATCACTCATTATATTTATGAATCGAGAGAACCACTCCTACCCGATCTCTAAACCTACTTGGGTTAATTGTTTTGGTTTATCTCATTGCTTAATGTAATATCGGGGGCAAATTATTACCCCCAAGTTTAGTATAATTATGATAATAAAGCCGACTCCGCTTCTTTATTTGTTCAAGTCGGATTATAAAAACGGCCAGCTCCTAAGTGCATGATTCGTTCTGAGAATTTTTTAAATTTTTTTCCTCGAATCCTCTCTAATTGCCTTCTTCCCAAAGTATTCCCTAGAAAGGCAATATGATACGTTCGTGTACCGAAGGCTAACCCAAGCTTCCCCGAAACTAAGACCAACATAAGAAATAATAATTACAATAATACAGTTATATACATAATATTAGCAAAATAACTATGGCAAGCTTATAATATACATTATATATATATGATAGTACCCCCCCCCCCCCCCTATAATAGCCACTATTTAAATATCCAGCAAGTAATAAAATTATGACACTAAGTTTAAAAATAATAAACGAGATAATATATCATACCTGATACTACCCTATACTACAACTACTCTTAATATGGGGTTTATTTCCAATTGAAAAATTGGAAACCCCCTATCAAATATAGTTATGATATAAGTCTACTATCCACTATGTGGCATACTACACCGCTGAAATAATAATAAAAATTAGTAATAATAATAAATGAGGGAACCTAACTTATATGGAAATCTATAGTAATGACTCAGTTCACAGTTTACCCCAATGTCTACCATAACCAGGAACGAGACAACAACGCTAAAGAACCGAAAAAGACAGAATGTAAAAGGAACAAAGGAAACAAAGAAATGCGGATGCATGAACAACCTGAATTTAAGAAATAAGAAAACGAGGGGACTCCCTTGCAATAACTTCATTCTAGTGCTTATGACATAAATATATTATTATATAAATATTATATAATTCCCTACCCTATTCTCTACCTTCCATATATATATATATATATATAATACATATATTATATATATACAACTATTTATTATATTAATATATATATAATATATATAATAAAATATAAACTCCCCCTATATCTAGATATTTATATATTATATTTATAGTATATTATATTATTCCACCCCCCCCCCTCTAATATACTGAGGTAGAAAATATATCTATTAAAATCAATATTTAATTTATTTTATATATATATATATGAAACCATATATATATATATATATAATTAACTACTATACTTATCTATATACTAAGTAGTGAGTAAATATATAATAAAGGGCGCTATTAATAAACCCTAACAAATATACCTTAGAGTCCTTAAACTATAACAAAGTGTTTTCAAGATTGACACCCATGTATTGACCTTGGTATATATATTCGTTTGACTATTACGGTTCATCCTTATAATTTATGTTAAAAACGGGAAATAATTTTACAGAGTTCAGCATTTAGAGCAGAGAAAATAGCACCCAAGTAATGAAACCGTGCCATGGTCTCATTCAATCCCCCTTCTGACCGATGTCGGCTTTTACAACATCAAATAAATAAAGGTATCGAGGTTATGAGCAACGACACCATTTATTCATTGAAATAACTAGGTAACAGTATAAATATTCTTCACTACCTAGTCATCGGCCGGAAGACAATACTAAGAAGAAAAAGATCTAGCGGATATACATCAAACATTAAGTTCTAGAATTTGGTTCAGTCGGCTCCCGCGCTACCAACACCCTTCTGTATGCGATAGTAGTAGTATTACTAGCGGTAGCAATGTAGTAGCTCGCTAACAGTGTAGTCCAGTACGCTCAGTAGTCTCAATCGTACGTATTAGTAGATAGTTCAGTAGTGACGTAGCAGGGTATGTGCGGGGTTGTTAGAAGGGTTAGTTGTTACTTCCTTGAAGGCCCGACCGGGGGCCTTTGTTTCCGCCTCAAAATTTGTCAAGAAAGGTTGTTTTTTTGAAACTTATTACTATTAAATATATTATTCACCCCACTCCCTATTCAACCCTGTATGTCATTTATATTTTCACCTCTCTAAGCCTTTAAATATAATCTGGGAGTTATTGATTGAAATGTTTACATCAAAAGTTTCCTCATTGAAAACTAGCTTAAAATACTAATACTTACATTAGTATCAGGAATAAATCTCTGCATGGTGATCGTTCATCATACCCATCACAATGGGAAGGATTAGGTTTTTGATAAAAGTTATAAAGAGGACAGAGATAGTTCCAACAACATGGAAAGAATACAGGATTATAATAAAAAGAGTTGCATATATAATTTTACACTGAAAATGTTTCTATATTTTCAATTTAATTTATTTTTAATAAACAAAAAAATACCCATATATATATATTAACCCTATATATTATATATATATATAATATATATATATATATATATATACTTAATATATATATATATATAATTCACAATTAATATTTCCCTTGTATTAGAACTAAATAATTAATATATAATTAATATTTATATATAAAATATATATATATATTATATATATACTATATTATATATAATATAATATATATAGTATATATAATATATAATTATATAGAGTATATTGTATATATATATAGTATATAATAATAATAAATATATAGTATAATATTATACTATATAATATATATAAATATAATATATAATATTTATAATATATATATATATATATATATATATTAAATACACCTTGGGGCTGAGACATGGGTGCAGGTTGGAAACCTGGAGCAGTTCTAATATTCTCAAGCGTTTGGAACCTATAGTATAGTACGAATTAAATCACTAGCTGACGCATATTCGGACTTCCCATCCACCCTTATCATTTCCAAAGAATAGTAACTTCGCAATTTGTTCTTGTTACCATGTCGATATTTTCAGTGTACGGAATTCCCACATATTACTTGTAAATAATTACTTATTTAGACTTCGGTACTATTCAATTCTTCGGGGGATTCCGCCCCTGACCATCGGGGGTCAAGATGAGCCGTAAATCTTCATTCATTTTAAACCAAGAGCTTAATATTTCTAAGCCGAACTGACAAGAAACCTATATCACGTCACAAAATGCACCATTCACGTGTATAGGTTTCCATAGTTACGTATTGACCTTCAATATTCCCCTGATTGAATAAGAACGCGATCTATTTAGACTCATCCACCAGCACTCACTCGGTATTATGGACGGATATCCGTATTAGTACATGAACACTTTGCCTTTATCCATGTTTCTATTCATGATTCTACTGAACTGTTCTACAGATACGAATAATGGACGATCTGCTGTAATCGTAACGGAACACAGGACGATGGTATCGTCCCTCCATTCTGCGTCTAATATTATAGTAACAGGCGCTGAATACGCAGTGTTTAGTAAAGCGGGCGTTCTCACGAGCTTTAGAGGATGAGATTGAACGCACATGTAGGCAACGTCGGAACGCTTACTGAAAAGACCTAAATTGTTTACAAACGCTATGCGGAATTATCTCTATTATTTTTGCTGCATAGCAGATTCACCAAAATGATAATGAACTACTTACCCTCGGAATTTTACATAGTATGTTGAATGGTGACAAGTATTCGATAGGTATCACAGTGGGATATATATATATATATCTATATAAAATTATATATACACATATAATATATATAATATTATAATACTCTATACTCCATATCTATCCATATATATAATATATACTACATATATATATCATACATAATATATATAAGATATATAATATTGTCACTCATGAGAAGATTAAGATTAAACGCTCCAAAATCATATCGCAAAATAACCAATCGTTATTATTAAGTTGTGTCGCCCCAGAGATAATATTATAAATTATCCTCCCCCAACCACACCATCCCGTGAAACATATGCAAGAAGAATTCTCAAAGCCATACCATAGTCTGTTTAGAGGCTGGATCATCGATGTAAAAAGGATACACGTAGATGTAAGTCTTTTAGATCTATAAATTTTTTGCACAGTTTTTTGTTACTTGAGTGATTTAAATTAATATTTCAAATAGTACTTTTTAACTATTTTTTTTAAAATGCATAATAATTACCAGAATAACTAAGTAGTATAGTACGCTACAGTGTGTCATTGAATTATCAGTATTTCCGTATCTCCTCACGGATGCATAATAGTTTGTCTTACGCGCGTCTGACAGGACTATTTTACTGCGGTAGACATTAAATATGAATCCAGAGATGTAAGTTCATATACAACCCTTTTTCACCTTCCACATGCGCTATATTCTTTGTAAAAGTTCACCCAAATAAAATGTAAGATATTTAGATATTTGGAAAAAGATGAAGTGAGTTTCTTACCACAGCTTCTGCTAATAACTGTTTTAGAGCTAAGTATTAAAACCTTATCAATCTGAGCCCACTCTTCAGCTGTTTACATATCTAAGTAATCTTCACACTCATAAAGTACAGGCTGCCGGTAGGAACGACATTCGAGTGGAATAAAATCCGATGAAATATTCAAAGCGCATCTAACCAAATTTCATCTCTATATAAAGCGAAACACGTACCCTTGGATCTGTGATCACCCATTGGAATAATAATCTTGTATGGCGTATATCTGTAAGACGGGCATCATGATTCACGCTCCAGAGAGCACGGACCTTATAACACATCAAAGACTAAATACTTATATCTTGGCACAATAAGTTAAAGATACATACAAGCATAATAGATAAAAGCTTATTGGCTTGTGATTGGAAAGAAATGATTCCAATCACAGGCGAGGAGACATTCAGCTGAAACCGAAATAACCTTAGTTTTAACTAAGCTTTTGTTCGTTCGACGTTGTTTCATTGGAAAACTTTTATTTAAGTCCGTGTTTTAAAGCTTAGTGAAAATATAAAATGCGTACGTTTGAATAGAGTAAGGTGTGAATATTTAATAGTATAATTTCTCCACCCAGTACTACTACTCCAGCTTATACTAAACTATTACTGCTACTACAGCTGCCACGTTACTCCGCTTAGCACAAATGTTATCGGCCTGCGAACCTTCTAGCTGATGTAATTCGTTAGCATTTTTTCTTCTAGTATACATGTATTCGCATGCTAAGTCATTAATAAATATATATATATATATATAATTAATCTACCTCAGCATTTATACGGTCCATATTTTACAGTATTACGGTTTAATATTAACCTATATATATATATATTATTAATATATATAATATATAGAGACCATAATACCGTAGATTAAGGACATATATATATAAATATTATATATAATAATATATAAATAAATTATATATATATATACTATATAATATATAATTAATAAATATAAATATTAATATATATATATATATATATATTTATTAATAATAATATATTAATAATATATAATATATATCATGCTTCTAGTATTACCCAGCGATCTGGTCTTAGCCGTCGTACACGAACCGTGAGAGACTTTCTATGGAAATATTGAAGAAGACAAAATGTAGAGAGTTCGAGTTTTAACATTCTCAACGAATCAGCATCATCAGGACGCGTTATACGCTGGACATAAACTATCATATATCACAAATTAATAATTTGTTTGCGAGACAGAGCAATGGACATAAACCAACATTATCAAAAGTTAACGTAACGTTTCTTAATTAAATATAACTATGCAAATGCTACCCTAGAAATTATAATTTTATATAATCTAAATTTTGTGTAAAATAAACTCATTTCAGTTGCAGGAAGAAATCTGCCTCATACTTTCTTTGTAATTATTTTCTAGAATATTTTAAGAAAATCAATGAAAACATTCGTGAATAGGAAGGCTAAAAGCACAACTTTATATTAACACAAAGTATTGAAAATAGCATATTAATAATAATAATAAATAAATATAAAATAATAAAAAAATAATAATAATAATAATCAATAATAAAATAACTAATGCACTAATACAGAAAGGGGATCCGTGGGGAGGATAAAGAATGAATTAAAATAATAATAATTATAATATACATAATAATAATAATAGAATGAATAAAGCGTACTTGCGCGACAGGCCACTATTTTGCATAAAAATTGTCAGAATGGCGAGTAAAATATTGTCGCCGAAGTAGCACGTTATAAACCTATCCATTATATTATTATTAGTTATTATTATTAGTTATTATATTATGATATAGTATATAGTAGGTATTACTACTATATACTTATACGTATAAGTATATGAGGCTGAGTATAGGATAGGTAGTATAGGGCACTATCCATATCGATCACATATCCCTTATTTATATATATAATTTCAGTTCTTGAGGAGAGAACAATGAATCGTAGTCATTGTTGTTACGGCATAAATTTTTAGGGTTATATATATATTATATATATAAAAATATTATATATATAATATTTATCAAGGATAATATTAATATAACAGTAATAAATAATAAAATAAAATATATAAAATTTTAATAAAAATTGAAAAAAAATTAACAATTTATATAGAATATTACTACATTATATCGTAGTAATAAACTAATGGCTCTCTCATTATTGTACTATTATTATTATTATTATTATTAATTATTTATTTAATTATTATATACTTCAAAGATATCTTCACACATATATTATTTTATATCAATTATTATTATTAATTATTATATTATATTATATTATTAATTTTTATTATTATATATTATTATTAATTTAATTATTATTATTATTATTATATTATTATATTATATTATTATTTATTAATTATATTATATTATTATTATATTATCACTACGAAATTTATTCAACATTAATTATTATTATTATATTATATTATTATTATTATTATTATTATTTATTATTAACGCGAAACCTCTCATATATTTCCTATTAAACTGTCATCCTTTCTCTGATATGCTACAAAAGCAAATCTATACATCTCACTGAGCCTAGCCAGTGCTTAAATGCGAGTCTTAACTCAGACGATAAGAGTTTCGTACTCGGTGGGCGAGAGCAACTGTAATCGTATTCGGATATGATAAATTTTTTAAATGTGCGACGTCACACAGCGTGTGACCAAGTCACACACGTGCGACGTCCATCACGTTCACGGAGTTTCTCGTAACGGCGAGCTAGGCACGCGGCGCTCGACGCGGACGGTTCACCTGTGAGCTCAACGGCGAGGATCCCCCGCAGGGGACACCGGGAATGCGCGGGAACCCCGGAAAACATTAGTAGGTACTTAATGCACTTTCAGTGTACTCTAATACTGTACTTAACACGATGAACGTCACCGTGAAAGTAAGTAGCTCTTGTAAGTAAGTAGCTCATGTAAGTAATAGCTCATGTAGTAAGTAAGCAATGTGCCACATGGGTTAGTAACTCGTGTGTGTGAGTGTGTGTGTGTGTGTGTGTGTATATCTCCACAGACACCTACATGGAAATAATACTTCCCAGGGGGGGAGGGGTAAAATGAAATGTACACCAAAAGATAGCCCCCACTTGGGGGAACCTGAAAAAAAGCTCACGAAAGACGCTGGCAGTACAGGGGGGGCGCGACGCCGCCCCTTTGCCCGGGATATGTCATTGTTCCTATTAAACCACTTATATAGATATAGTATTATTATACTATTATATATATGAGAATATATATATATATATATATTATAATATATATAATATATATATAAATATAATTTGTTGATCCGAGTTTGCACCATTGCCTTGGTAAACCGTTTCGTCTATCATCTTTACACTTTTTTAACCTCCCATCTACTGAAATCTGTTGTTTCTTTCAGCCTTGCCGCAAAAAAGGGGACCCCCAACCTTCAGCTCTTCTAACTATATTGCCATCATCCTTTCGCCTTAACCTCGCGCTTTCCAATTTTTTTCGAAAAAGTTTTTTCCGAATTTAATTCTATTTAGAAGATTAGAAACAATCTACAATTTTTGTAAATCTTATATTGACTCTGTCCTTTACTCTTCTTGCATTTCTGGTACATCTCTTGCCATGGCTAGACATATCGTAGGCTTTCGATAAAGCTTGGCACAAAGTTTTGATTTCTAACTTCCCTCTTCTGGTATTTGTCCTTCTCTCTCAGTGGCCTTCTCCCTGATGTCCTTTCCGATCGTTCTATAGCACTGTTGCAATACCGTTTTTTTTAGTTAAATATTGTCCAAAGAGTTTGTTTAATCCTTGAAAACATTTAATGGTGGTTCTCAGGGTTCTTCCAATCTCCTTTACTCCGTTTACCTACCTTTCATTATGATTATTCTATTACTTCACCTATCCACTCATGTCGACGAATTCTATCCTCATTATTCTTCATGTTTTTAAATGCCTCAAAAACTCAGTTTCTTCATCTTTCTACTCGACCCTAACTTTCCACACACAGCTATGCTTACATCTTTTTGAAAACACGCGACTCAAACCTTCATATGTCTTAATATTCTTGATGCTTATTTTTCTCGCGACTTATATTGAAGGATCTCTCTCTCTCTCTCTCTCTCTCTCTCTCATCTCTCTCTCTCTCTCTCTCTCTCTCCTCTCTGCTCTCCTCATCTCTCTCTCTCTCTCGCCTCATCTCTCCTCGTTTTAACTACATCATCTCTCTCTCTCTCTGCGCAAGCTTCCTATGAGATAGAGTTCTGTAGGCCAAATTTCAGAATTTTATTGCAACGGCGTTTCTCCACACCACTCCCTGTATGGAGTAGTATGGAGTATGCCTCAAAGCTGTGGTGGGTTCCATTAACACAGATCTTTTTGTAAAGGTGGAATCTACAGCTTTTCGTCTTATTTAATTCTTTCGCCCTCACTACTTCTCTACAGTCTTTTCCTACCAGTCGAATTGTTGTTTCACTACAATGGATACTACTCTCATGAACTCTCCAGTTACATAATCCTTCATTTAGAAAGTCTCGGCTTTCCACATAGTCTCATCAAATCTTTTTTCAAATCTCTGACCCTACACTTGATTTTTGTGCTCATTCTTACATGAACTGCAATGATAAAACCTGGAACACACTCTTTTCATTTATTTTACAAAGTTAAACTTGGTTTATGTTTTAGCCGACAAATTTGTCCACTTTGGAACAAAGAATTAAGATTTTAGAAGTTTAAGACTCTCATAGATCTAACGGGGTGCAACGCTTCCTAGAGACTAAAATACTTCTTTTTTAATAAAACCTCATACCTCATATGCTTTTGCCCTTTATCGAGTCCGGGATCTTCACAGCACAAACTCAATTTCTTTACCACATATCCTTATAACTATACTCAATAGTTTACTTATTTATATCCATATTTACTTTGTTTATGTAATGTATGTGTATAGTGTTCCCATAAAATGGACATAAAGCTAAATATTATGTATTATTAGGTGATAAATATTTTATATTTTGCTATAAAATCACAAAAAACATATTAGAATGATACTTATATTCACCTTACTTTCTATTCCAGCTTGTTTTCCATATTGTAGTGTT
>JABUQX010129743.1:0-15000 GCA_015478945.1 Trachelipus rathkii
CCTATATATTATTAAATTCCATTAATAAGGGCTGGGTTTAATTTTGGGGTAAAAAATAAAAATTCATTATTATTATTTACCCGATTTTTTATCAAATATTTAGAGTAAATATAATTCAGCGAGTTACACAGTTTTTATTTAGGGAATTTTTTTTTGTATACTATATCCAAAATTTGGAGAGCTGGGCATGTCATACCCAATTTCGATTGTTTCCATACCCTTTGTCCAAACTGCATTAATTTTGTTTGGATTGTAAATTAATCCATTTGGAAAAGAATGTACAGATTGCTTTTTGAATTTGATTTTAGAAAAAAAAAAAAAAAATACCCAAAGGTACCCATTCTTGATAAAAAATTTAAAAATTTGCACTTTTTTCAAAATAAGACAATTTTAACCCTACAGAATTTTTTACACAGCTATTATTTAGATGTGGTATAAACCAATAACCTTTTATTTAGTTCACATATACATGAGGCAAGTTCTTTTCAAGATACACTAAAATCTAACTATGTAAAAAATTACTTATATATTATATATTATAACATTATATACCCATACATAGATAGCTCACATTATAATAAGATCATACTATTTGAACATTTACCCATCCTAACATTATCCTTCTTCTCTCACTATATATCTAAACAACAGTATATCGTATATATATATCACAATTATATATATTATAAAGTAAGTATTATATAAATAGTATTAGTGTACTATAAAATAATTATATAAATAGTTATATATAATAGTTATATTATATATAAGTATTATAAACACAGAAGCTCTTGTTGAATCATACAAGTTAAGTTATATAATATATGATATAGTTATATATTTTATATATATAGCATTATATATATTAGATTAATATATATGATATATATAAAATTTATATGGATCATAAAAAACGTTATATATTATATATATTATATATTTATATATATATATATAAAATATATATTTATATATATACTTAATATATTTTATAATATATCTATTTAATATTATATTGTATATGTATATATATGATATATATATAGTTATATATATATTATACTACTATATATATATCTATATATACCCAACTATACTAGAATTTTAACTTCACTACATATTTTTCTACACAATCACATTATTATAAAATATTATTAAGTATATATAATTTATTTAAGTTTATAGATGACTTAAGTAAGATAAATGTTCCCCGTATAATAATTATACACTAATATTAAATAAGTATAGATATATATTATATAATATAGTATATAATATATTATATATATATACCTATTAATATATATTAATAATATATATATTAATATTATTAATTTATATATAATATATATATATATTATATATATATTATATTTATATATATATATATATTTATAAATTATATATATATTATTATATATATTAATATATATATATATATATATATATATTATTATTATATATATATAATATTTATTTAATATATTATTTATATTAGTATTAATATGATAGTATATATATATATATTATACACTTATATATATATATATATATTATAAATATATAATATAATAATATCTATATATTATATATTAATATATATATATATATATATATATTTTTTATATATATATTATATTAATATATATATCACTTGTCAGTAAAGTATATTATATTAAGTAGTATATTATAGTATTCAAGTATATAGATATATAATATATACTATATACAAACTCTCACGAATATATATATATATATATATATATAATATATTACACAGATATTTAATATATACATACTCAATCATATATATATATAACTATAAATATATATATATAATATACTATATATTTATATATATAAATATATATATATTATATATTATATATAAATATATATAATCTAACACAGATTTAACTTACACAAACGCCAGATTTACTTCACTTCACACACAGATTTCTTACAACGTCACACTACAGATTTTTTCTTACACTCACACACAGATTTACTTACACCTGCACACAGATTTACTTAAACACTCACAATTATATAGTATAATATATATTAAACTATATATATAGTATATAACACATATAAAAGATTATACACATATATAACATAGTTTTAATATAAATTATATATAAATACATATTAATATTTAATGTTATATAAATGTATAAAATATATCGAATCGTATATATTATATAATATATATTAGTATATATATATATATATATATATAATTAACATATTATATTTATATATATTTAATATTTATCTTATATATATCATATATATATATACTATATAATTAATTAACGTATAAAATTTATTTCATATAGTTTATATTCACTATTATATATATATATAAAATCATTATCTTATTAAAAAATATAATCATAACCCGCTTACAATTAATTTTGTAAGTTCAGAAGAGGTTGAAGGCTGTTAATTAATAAATATATAACTTATAATTATATTATTGTTTATTAAATATTATAACTATTACCAAGTTATTAAAATAATTTTTAAATATATTCTAAATTATATATTATTATGATAAATTGATAGTTTTGTCACTAATGTATATGAATTAGTTGAAATCAATACCCAGCAACTTACTTTATTTAAGGTATGTGTGATAACAAGTGGTTAGGCAAGTTGAGCATAAACACATTTGAAAAACACAAAAGACATACTACTTTAACTTAAGAACATAAGAAAAATGACAAAATCTACCAGAACATACCACAGTATAAAACTTCAGGTTTTGACGCAGTTCAGAGAGTCTCCTTATGTTTACATCAGTACCAGTTTCTCTTACTCTCAATCTTTTAGATAGATTCATAACAGAAAACAACATCACTTTAACCTATCCTTTTTCAACACTAAAACAACTTATTCTTCTAACTTTGGAACATAACTTTTTTCATTTCAATTCAAAATTTTACAAAAAAAGCACAGGTTTAAGCATGGGTTCCCCACTCTCCCCCCCATTAGCCAATATTTTTATGGAATTATTTGAACACTACCATATTTTCCCTCTTCCTGTTCTTCCCGGTGCCATATGGTACCAGTATGTAGATGACATCTTTGCAGCTATTTCCCTATAGCCAAATTAGAGGTCCAATGACAGTTCCCTACCAAACAACATTAACAACCTGTTACCAATTCACATTAAGTTCACTCTAGAACTTCTTCTAACAACACTCACTCGCCTTTTCTAGACACCTATTTCATGGCAGCTTTACCATTATAGCATATTCATTCAATCATCACAAAATTACCTTGACAATTGTTGACCAAACTATTTTATCAACACAACATTTCCAGTACAATCACTCTCTCATGCACTCACTATACACGGCAAATCTAATAAAAATTGGAACGATCTCATCTTATACACTCATATTAAATAGTAGCACTCGCGTTACAATTAGATTATACTCCTCCCTTTCTACAAAAAGTGATATTACTTTATATATAACGATCTCGTGTTCTAATTTAAAAATTCTCTTGACTGCCACATCATATAATGAACCTAAGCCCTAAAAAAAGCAAAAAAACGACTTTTAATAACCCTCAACACATAATAAGATCAACAGTATTTGGCTACTTTCCAATTATAAAAAATCATCCTTTACTCCTCTTCTCCTAATATCCCCCGCGCCAAATATACATTAACTTGTATTTTTCAAACAGAATATTCACATTAAATAATATTGTCAATAATACAAAGCTTGGGTGGATTACGTATTAAAAAACATGGGCAGACAACACAATACCAGATATAACACTCACAAAAATATAATGACATTATTTTAACACAGATCTCACTACAATGTATTACACAGTCCCCTGCAATATTGCAAGCCTAATCTATGTGGGGAAAACTCATGATTTTAAGAGGAGAGCTTGCCAACACAGGCAATATGAATTTTAGAATGGATAACATTAAAATACTTTCAAAAGTTGTATATACTCTCTCCATCAAAATAAGACTCCATAGATCAACATTCAATCGGACCAACCATCTCTATTCTTATATTATATGACCATTATTATTATCGATATAACTCCAATTGATTATTAACACTACAACTGATCAAAAAAAAGATCTAGGTACACGAATATCTATATTGCATTATAAAAACGCCAAAAACTTCAACCAAGAAACACGACGCAAACACAAGGAGAACACAACAAAAATCGAGAGCGATTATGTCCGCTTCCATAATGGCATAACCACAATATTACACGACAGACAAGTAAGTAATTAACGCACTAAAAATTTCTGGACAAACTAAAAAATTGGACAAAGAGTAACGCAGGGAATAAAAGAGCTACACAAATGTAAATTGAACTTCCGACAGAGACACTTGAAAAGGTTCCAGAGGGAACGAAAGCTTGTGTTCCTTATTTGTTTAGGATTGTCAATTTATTCTCATTTTGTTTTAAAAGCTAATATGTGTAATTATAATTAAATTTTTCCTAAAAAAATTAAAAGTGAATTGTGAAATACATTAACTTGGGGCAAAATCAATCGATATAATATATATATATATATATAATATATACATATATATAATATTATATACCTCGCCACTCCATTTAACAGATACGTAATAACTTGAGTATACACTTATGCTATAAATATAATATATATATATATATATATTAATGTCGATGGGCATAAAGAGAGCCAAGGTTCACACAGTAGGGAAAGGATATCCCATGCAGCTGAGTATTCCTGTTTGAAAATATATAATATAATAAAATCATCAATCAGAAATGAGGCAGTGATAATTAAAAAACGATGCATCGCTTCACTGAGTTCAACACGGTTTCAAGCTGAATATTAGACATTTATATATATAATTATAATATCTATTGTTATAATATATATTTATTGTTTTTACAGCCTATACGGGGCGATTATACTAGGGCCTAATTATACTACAAAGGTCAATTATAATCTATATAATAATTTTATCAAACTGAGCCTATTTATTTCTTATTAGTAAATAATGTGGTGCATATAATATATAACTATCGATATATATTTAAATATGATGTATATATATATATATTATATATATATTTTATATATAAATATACAATTATATATACAACCTCCTTGTGGCAAACCACTTCAAAATTTAACAACCATATTTCTGAAAAAGGAATATTTTCTTATATCAAGATGGCATGCTTTCTTCTTATTTTCTTGTTATGGGAGGGCCTCCTGGTCTCCAGTCGTGCTCTTCCCATGAAGAATTTCTGGTCTCCGTATTATCAAATAAATGTAAAAATTTTGTAACTTGTATCATGTCCCCGTCTGAGATTCGCCTTTCTACAGAAAACATTCCTACTCCTTCAGCCTCTCCTACTCTCTCAATAGCTCTTACCCTCAAACCGAAGAAATTCATCCTTTGTTGCTCTAGAGGTTGCAATCTGCTGTATGCATATCTAAAGTCTTTCTCTTTAAATAAGGGGACAAAACCTGTGATCACAATACCCTGCTTACATATATATAGGCATAGTACATTACATAACTATTATACAAGTTTACTTCTAACTACTTTGCTTTCATAAACAACATTGTGATTTATTATGCCCATCACCTTATTAGCTTTTTATTCCATGCTTCCAAACACTAATTAGCTACTTTCAAAATGCTGCTTATAATCATCAAAACTTTATAATCACACATAATCCTTTTTCTTGGTCCACAGACGCAAGCCAATCGCCACCTTTCATATCGTAAGTTAAAACCTCCTTAATAGGAGGAACCTAGGTGAAGAACCTTACACTTTCTACTCCTATTAAAATTCCATTTGCCACTTATCTGCCAACCCAAGAAGTTTATCAGATCATTTTGAATCTTTAATACATCCTTCATAATATTCAAAGGTAAAACTGAGGTGGCACTTTGGTGTACTCCAATCTGCAAACGTGTATAAACACTTATGCGAGTTATTACGATCCCTGGTCTAAAATCATGTATATAAATTCTACAGAAGATGCGAACAATAGTGGGCCCCAGCTCTGAACCTGTGGGACACCACTCTTTCCTATTTCCCATGATGATGACTTATTTCCTCTTAGTTGTACACACTGTTTTTACTATTCCAATCATACTCAACATTATTTAAATACTGCACAATTCCTGTACCATTCATCTATACCACATTTCAAATGAGCGCTAAGATAAACTTTCTTCACATAATGCCTAATGTCGGGACATCCTGAGTGAGAATAGCTTTATATTATATATATATATATATACTAGGTAATATAAGATTATATATATATATACTTATAAGCAGTATATATATAATAGTATATATATATAATATATATATACTATATATGATAAGTACAGTATAATGATTCAACTATATGGATGTAATGTTTTATATCAAATTATATTAAATATATATACCCTTACTTGATTTATATTCTGGTTAAATACATTATATTTAACATTTAAAGTCAGCTTCTTTCCACAAATAATATTATTGAAATAAATTGAAACGATAGATTATTACTATTTACACGATCAAACTTGGTGGACCAAAATCAAATTCATACTAAAATATCTATATAAATAGAATAATAATAATTTAATATACAATAATTAATAATGTATTTTATTGTTAATAATAATATAATATAACTTTAATAATGACAAGAACATATCTGCTACATAGATAACCTTATATTTATTATAAATAATATAATAAATAATAAACAATAATGACACCCCTATTTTTACATAAGTAGTTTCCTCAATAAATGCATTTTTTTATTAAGAGAACCTGGACTTCGTTATCTTTGCCATTTTTTTTAAATTGTTTTAAAGCTTTTTTTTCATAATAATTTTCCATCACTCTGATACCAGTATATATATTATTGCTAAAGTAAGAAACTTTAATTGACTTATTTTTGTAAAAAAAAACATTTATATTAGTCAATTATCATTAATTCTAATACAAATTTAGGAATATTAATTAATTGCTTTATTAATTTTATTATATTACAAGTCCAAAGTATTGAAGTCACAAATTTTAAAGTTCCGATGCATTAATACGAGAAAAAACTCGTTTAAATAGGGCTTCAGCGACAAACATCTAAATATTTTGTATGTTAAATATTTTAAATAAAAAACAAAAGAAATCTAACCATTATAAATACAATTATATCGCATGCTTAGAGTTCATTTCTTTCAAGAAAGAATAATACGAAATATATAATACTAGATAATATATAATGTATTACATCACCGAATATTGCATTATTTTGTAATTCATTGCAGCTACCTTAATCAATAAAAATTGATTAAAGCTTTTCAATCGCTAACCTGAAAGAAGGTAAAATTTATATAATATATATATATATATATATTATATTATATATATATATATATATATATATATATATATTATATATTATAATATATATAATATATATATATATATATATTATTATCAAAATATATATAAATGAAAATATTAATACCGTAGTTTATTTATATAAAATACTAATAAATAAATATTAATATATACTAATCAAGTATATATCGTAGCGATATATATTATATTATATCGTATACGGTATATATATATATATAATAACTCACTATATATATATATTATAATTATATATATGAATAGTAATATATATATACAGTAGATCTATTATATACTGATATATATATTACCGTGTTTGTCACCATTACTCACGGGCAGAGCCCTATTTCAAGAGGGGGTGTTACACGGTCCTCTAAGTCAACAAACTAAAACAACTTTAAGCGCAGATGAGTCTCAGATCGCTCTCAGATTGCATTTGAAAGTGGGGGATATGATTAAAATATCAGAGGAACACTAGAAGAATGGAAAAGTTTTGAAAGAACATACGATGTTCAGTGAAATTAAGAAGGATAGACACCACAGCGAACTAGCTTGGACTTTGACCTAATATCAAACACAAACTCATGTGAAGAACACAGACCGCCTAGTGGTACGGGGTGACGTCAAAGGTGGAGGTACGCGGTGAATAAGCTCCCTTGAGCACCTTCTTGCCCCCCCGCTACGGTACCATCAGAAAAGAGATAAAAGACACCAACCATCGCGCCGGCAGATAGAGGGTCAGTGAGCTTGTGAAAGTACAAGAACAGTTTTAAGCCTTATTGGCCTTTTGACTCGAACGCCTTCCAAAAGCGGGTGATAAACCAAGAGCCCCCAGATATGAGAGCAGTACTCGCAATACACAAGGCTAAAACAGAACCTTAGATTTCTTTGAGGCCGCAACCTAGCCAACCCGTTGTGATGTGAGAGTTTACAAGACTCTTTTTTTGTTTCTTTTAAAGGCAAGGATGTTTATATTGTCCAACAGGGAGGAGAGACGAGAGAACCGTCCAAAAGAATAGGAAAGTTGAAGGCTGTCTCTCACACAGGTGAGATTATGTAGAATTGAGTTTTTTAAAGAATATTACAAAATGGTAATAATATATATAATATATATATATATATATAGTTATATCTATATATATATATATATATTATAGATATATATAATATAATATATATATTATAGTATATAGCTATACTAATATATATATAATATTTAATATATAGGAGATATATATAATTAAAGGCGAGACATCGAACGACCGGGGGACAGAGAGGGGACCGTTTTCCATACCACCGTGGGAGAGGGGCGGAGGAAACCCCAGCGACAACCAAATACCAAAGAGCGGGGGTTCGGAGACCCTCCCCGGCTGGAGGGGGGCGAAATAGTCCTACCTGTCGTTTCCCGAAGGCCGAGAGACCCCACTCCTGCCATACCTTTGCGGTTTACCCTTGGGTGTTTTCCTTTAGTTTGAAAAACACATTCCAAACAAAAAAAATAAATAACAAATATTACTTAAAAATTATTTTTTAAAAATTATTTAAAATATTTTCGCACTTTTGGAAGCATGTCCGTTCGGACTTCATTACATTGTTAGTATCATATATCAGCAATATATTTAAAAAAAAAAAAAATTTTAAAAAAAACTGAGAAGTCGTAAAGCGGAAAAGGTCCTATATATTTTGAATCATGTCCGTCATTAACACTTAAATTGATTGTTTGGATCATAATAAAAAATGACGCAAAAATATATTTAAAAACAAAAACAACCAACACAAAAAATCAAAACTGACGGAGTCGTAAAACAGAAAGGTCTAAAAATGGTCCCCCACCACCAACCTCATGCATGATGCAAGATGCAAATATACATAAATAAAATAAATAATACAGCTGTTTCCAGAAAAGTGACCTAGTAATACGAGTACCGTTTTCATCAGCTTTCCAATAATAACTTTTTCCAGTCACTCTCGTCAACTTTTTGACTCCAAACTCAACACCTATTTTCATTCTTTCCTGATTCTCTCTGAAGGTAAAGCCTCCAACACTTCTTCTTCGCCTTCTAATTTCTTTTCCTTCTTTCACGCAAGACCCTGGAACGAAAGATTTATAGTTCATCTAACGTTCTGCTAACTTCTAATAAATTGAAGATTGGATCAATGGAATGTGCAATGGAATGTGTAACAATTTTCTATGAATTTTTCCTTTACAATCCTTTTCCATAGACGTTTCCCTTTCGACGTTTTTGCTACTTTCTTTTAATATATAGAAGTAGTTAACAAGAAAAAACCTTTGCTTTTTTCGGTATCAATTAGTAGAAGAAAACTGAAAAGCTAACACAAACACTTTATTTTATAAGGCTGCAAATATGAATGAAATAAATATACAGGTAGTTTTCAGAAAGAAAAAAAATCAGTTGAACTATAAGCCTAAGGAAAATATTTAAATTTTTCATTTGGGAGAAGTGAAACATCGTGACGAAAGATGAGAGACAGCAATAACTTTTGTCGCACATAAGACATATTCCATAAGAAGTAAATACTGTACACAATGGATTACAATTTGAAGTGGAAAGAGGAGCCACATCAGAGAAACAATGTTCAAGTCAGAAATCACAAAGTTAAGTGTGAAAATATCATAGAGTTAATATAAAATTAAAATTGCGTTTATTATACAACTAAAAACATATTTAAACATTAATGAAGAACGTTCACCTTATGAGAAATTCCTTCCACGACTAATTAAAAAAAAAAAAAAAAATGCTTCATTTAAAAAAAAAAAAAAGAATAAAAGAAAAAAGACTTAATTTGGCTATACTTATCCAGAAAATAAGAGTGAAGAGTTTCAAAGATCTTATTTAATCCTTAATTTGCGGTTCCGAGTTTGAGGAAGAGCAACATTGGTTTTAAACAAGATTTACAAGAATTCAATGGCAGAACAAACATGAAATCCTCTCCATCTTTTAGCCACCTATATACATAAACTTAAAATCACCGCATATATATTCCAAGAATGCTGTTTATATACCCTATATCCAAATAATATTATAATATAATATATAATATTAATATATATATATATATATATAATATATAATATATATATATATATATATATATATATAATAATATATAATAAATATAATATATAAATATATATTATAATAATTATATAAAGGATTGTAATATATTTAAAACATAATTTTAAAACACCAATAATTTAAACTTACAAAGTGTTTTAAAAGAGCTATTCATTTAAATAGTCTCTTATTTTAAATATTAAATTTTGTTTTTTATATAATTCATTTAATTGTATAATTCTTCTTCACTAAAGTTTTTATCATTATAAGGATCAAAACTAAATAAATTTGTTAGAATATGAGAATTAAATTAAAATATTTATAAAACTCTATGATGTATGAAATATAAAATGAAAAGAAGGACTTACGACAATTTGTAAACATATAGATATATATATATATAAATAATATATAATATATATATAATTAAATATTATATATATATATATTATATATATTAAATATATAAATATAATATATATATTACTATAATATATTATATATATATATAATATATATATATATATAAATATTATTATATATATTACGATCTTAAACAAAAAAGAAGGAAAGAAGCTCTGTTCTATTGAGGAAAGTACTTTCTTCACAGTCGACAATCAAGTAATCGATCACAAAATCTTCATAATAGTCCTGTTATATGATAAAAAGTTTAGAAATTTATTATTACTTTATTTTTTTTTTTTGTGAGAATATTAAACTTACCTAGCCCAGTTAAAATATAAATATCGAATATATTAAATAAGAAGAATATTGATTGAACATTTAACAGTTACTTATTTAAGAAATTTACATATAAAAATATATCAAAAACTACTAGCTACAATAAGAAATATCCAAATACAATTACTATTCGTCCCTTTTTTGCTTTTGCTATTATATATATCTCCTACTTTATTATTATTTTTAAATATTTTTATGTTTCATAATAATTATTACTAATATTTATATAAATATATATATATATATTTAATAAATATAATATAAAATATATATATAATAATATATAAATAAATAAATATATATATATTATTATATAAATATAGATTAGAGTCATAAATAAGTATATAATAAATATATATATATAGATTAAGAGATAAGTATACAGTATATAATATAATAACGCGATATAAATAATATGACATAGTATATATAATATAATAAACTTAAATATATATATATTATATATATATAATAATACATATAAATATTACGAAGATACATATGACTATAACTCAATATAAACGATAAATAATAAATAAATAAAATATAATAATATAATATATATAGTACAGTATATATATAATATAATATCAAATAATATAAAATAAATATATAAATAATACAAAGAGAAAAAACGTATAATCACTATAGTACGACTTAAGCACAGAGTTAATTAGTTATAGAAATAACGAAACGAATCTGTTCTTCAATATATTCGTAAGTTATATAAGATATAAATAGGTCATTCTGAAAGCAAATAAAGATTAATAATACAAAATAAATTATGTAAAATCAATTTTTAAACATAAAAAGTGTAACGAAATCACTTGACCCTATAGAATTACCATTGCTTTTTACACTATTAAATAATAAATGCGAACTATACATGTAGCCTACGTTCTCAACTATCAACATATAAAAGCGGAAAGAAAATTTGAAAGACGATGAGTTTACTGAATAACTGTAATATGACGTAAAGATTTAATTTTTACAAGATGTTTGTTTGTTTTCCACTCATCTAGGAATCTATAAAACAGTCGTGTTTATTTTAAAAAAAAAATAAACATCATAAATAATAAGCACATTAATAATGTGTTCTTCAACAATGCAACATAATTCGGATAAACCCTTTTAATACATTAGAATTTTTCATTTTCATAGTATATTTTGTCGAAAGAATAACAATAAGGTACTACATAAAACTCAATTATAAAAGAAAAAAAACTGTATAAAATAATATATTGATAACATATGGAATATATAATCCAAATAATTATTTTGCACTATATATATTACTAATATATATATATATAATATATATATTATATATATATATATATATATATATAATATTAATTTATAATATAATATATATAATATAATATAATATATATATATATATATAATATATATAATAAAATATAATTAATAATTAATATAATAATATACTGATATTATTATATTATTTTTTTTTTAATCAGGAGTAGTAGTAGTAGTAAAAAGTGAATAGGGGGAAAGATAAAAATAATTAATTTCCCCACAGAATTTTTATCAACGTAGTGAAACTAACCACATAAAATGAATCAGTACTTATAATGCAAGATAATTATAATTTTATCGCTAAGCAGTGTATTAGAGCAAAACATAAGGATATATATAGGATTAAAGACATATATGATTACATAATTAAATTATAAATAATAAAATACAAATAAGATAAGTAACCTTGTTTCAAATCTCATATAGCTACGGTGTTATTAAATTCATATATATAATAATAAAAAATATAAAAAAATATAAAGATATATATATTACACTAAAAAAACCTCTGAATTTTTATGGAGTACTGGACTAGCGTACGATCTTATGGGAATACGTAAAATTACATCTATAGATTTAATGATCATCCAAATCAAACATAAAAAATAAAACAAATAATAATAAAATAAATTTTCATAAACAAAATATAAAGTTAAAAAATATATATATTTCTTTCAAATGTCTATATATTTTAAATAATATACATTTTAGAAGTATTTTATAATAAATATAACAATTATTAATATGATTGCTTAAAAACTCTTGTTTAATAAACGATTAATAGTAAATCCGTTCAAATCAATAAAAAAAAAAACTAAATAAAACAATAAAGTGACATCCAGTGAAAAACATCGAAATAAATTATATATCTCAAATTTAATTAACAAACCTGTAAAAAGAAAGAAATAAAATAAAAGACTTTGTCGACAAATTTTCATTTAAAGTTATTAGTAATTATTTAATAAAAAAATAATTATATAATAATATTATGAAATATATATCAGTGTATTAAAAATTAAAAAAACTAAATCCAGTATTCGATAATTATTCCGAAAGCTATGGATAGTATTTTTTAATATATTAATCATCAGTGTTAATATAAAATTAAAACTCTAAAGAACAGAAGACCGAGAACTCCTAATTGAACATATAAAAATATTCTATGCAAAATAATACAATGGAGACACTTCCGTTAAAGCTTCATCAATACATTATATAACATCTCCGTCTAAAATATTTTGAGTAAATGAAAGGAATTATTGGATTGATTGTAGTTATTATTAAGCAACAAAAAACCAAGTTTGTAAACAATGTGTAAATTTTACACACCACTAATAATTTTCATTTAATAATTCATAAAATAATTTGCTCAAAAAGTGATTGATTGAACTCAACAATTAATCAGGATACATGCTTTTTGAAGCATATTTAGGTAGTATTACCTGTAAATAACATATTAGTTATCTAGTCAAGCTAATAATGATTAGTAGGTTAATTAAAGTTTGTAATTAATTATAAAATTTACTTTCGTTCTGCCGCATCATTAACGACCTTTAATGACTTCACAATCCCAAAATTATCCCTTCCTATATAAATGTTATATTTACAGCCAGTTCTACTGGGAGTTCTCTTGAGAAAAATCTTAGCGTTAGTCTGGATACAGTTCTACAAAGAAATTTCAATGGTCCTTTGATAATTAAACTAAGAATAACCCTGTTCAATTAAACTAAGTTCATCCAACTTGGAGTCTTAAATCGAAATAATTGGGATTATTCAATTTACTATTGAATTTTTGCTGTCTCGTGTTCTCGGTGATAACAATTTAGGAGGTTTAGTTCGCTCATTTCGATAATTAATTCTAATCGCTGAAATTGAAGATCATAAAGAGAATACCCACGAAAGACCTACAAATATCTGCATTGAAGATACACCAAATGTGTTTTGAGAAACTTCTCAACCAAGATCATCTCTCAATGTAGTATTATCTCTTATGATACAATCAATCCATGGATAGTCCACAACTTAAACTTCGCACAGAGGATTAACAAAAGTACTTAGAGAATATGGGAGCCAAGATGTGACTTTAAGTGGACATTGAATCCAAGATACATTTATGCCATAATAACTTCTAACGAGTAAAATACAGCACGCTTCTAAGAGAGCACAAGTTTGTTTATTAATGACTCAGTTTGAATTGTTCCGTGGAAATGAAAATATATCATTCAGAATCAAAATTAGAATGGCACCAAGGCCAATACTATCCTAGATGCATATAACATAGATAGGCACCATAGAGATTATAATATCCACTAAATAGTAATCCAATTGCATTTTATGCTCTAATACAAACAAAATCACCATACCAATAATAATGTATAAAGAGAGCTCCATTGAGATATCGATTCTCTGAGAATAGTGAATCCGATAAAGTATTATTAAAAAATTCTAGA
>JABUQX010129743.1:20000-21880 GCA_015478945.1 Trachelipus rathkii
TGCAATTTGTACATCACTGAAAATCACCTGCAATACAAGTTCATAGATATGATAAAAATATGCTAGAAATAAAATATGGTGATTAAGTTTTTGTTCCAAAAGGTGAAAAGTTCCATTTAATCTCCCTGTATTGCTTTAAGTTGTGTCAAAAAACAAAGGACTCGACTTTGTTCAATAATTGCCACTCTTGTAATGTATCATACACAGCTGATTCCACTTCATTTCCTGTTGCGGACAGAAGTTCAGGAACACCAAAAAGTTGTTCAATGTAGCGACCTGTAGCTATCGCTGGAAGTCGGTCGACTGACGTACGTTCAGTAATATCTGGAAACAGTTTTAAATCCCAGTGGATAGATACGAATTTTAAATTCAAGCCCTCTAATTTAGATTTAACCACCAATGCTATTTCTTGGCGAAATTTTTCCTTACTCCTCTTAAAGATGAAAGGTTGATAACATAGGCCATACAATTTAAATTAAGTGCTTCTACACAAGCTGTGGATATGTGAACAGCTTCTCTATCGCTTATCTTACACTCATCTAAGGCTGTTGAGAGTCGAGTTGTTAAAATCTCTTTTCTAGCTCTTTTAGATGATTTACGTTCTGTTTTCGATTTGTGTATCGAAATGAGAGGAATCTGGATTATAATATAAAATGTAATATAAAATAATATAATATAGCTATGATGAACACTTATTAGGACTAGTTCTGTTAGGCTTTCTTCTTCCCCGTAGAATTGAAAAAAATTGTTTTGAGCCTTTTCAGAGTAGAGGAATATCTTTATGTAGAGCATGTTTTGAGTTTGGTAAATCCTAAAATCCTTAACAATCCAAATGTGATCGTTCACATCAAATTTATTTGCAGAATTCGTAAAATTTTTAATAGACATCAACGGACTTTACAAAGATTAGCAGGTATGGATGTGTGGCTTGCGAATTTTCATCTCTAACTGGTTTGAAAAATCATCACAAAATTTTTTTTTAATTCCCTTATGTCTTTTAATCTTACGTTGATTTTCCTATGAGGCATTCTCATTTCTTCATTAACATAAAGCAGAAGTTCTGTTGCAACTTTCAAAATGTTTAAATTGTTTCATCAATGTCTGCCTGAAAATCTTTCAAAAGAAAAAAAAAAGAAACATCACAATTTCAATATGATTAAGAAAGTTGCTGTCGCTCATTATGGAGACTGCAATAGAAGAGTGAAGGAAAATAAAGTTGGTCATAAATAAACGTGTAACAAATATGCTTTTGATTACAGATTTCAAAACATCTGAGTTTTTTGAAGAAGTTTTAATATCTTGATCCATTTAAGAAGATCCTCTAAAGTTTCAACAAATGTTTAAAAAAATTTCTAGATCGTAACAATTCATTGTAAATTTTTTTATTTTTTATTATTATTAAAATAGTAATCACCTTCGCTATTTAAAATAGCCCCTATTGCATTCACTGTGCCATAAAGTTTCAAATGTGTTGTACTTCACAATTTCACATGGATGAAAACAGCAATGAACATATAACGTCGCTGAATATTTTCGACAGCATAAACACCTCTAAAACCTTTCTTCATTGGTTCTCCACCATCATATCGTTGACCAATCAGAAAGTCGCTATTTATCTCAAACGTTCTTTGAATTGCTTCCGCTAGACATTCTCCTTTAATGCTTTCAACAGCCACTTGATTAACCTAAGAAATCTTCACTGACCATAAATATTCTCCATTTCAATTAATATATCCTCTTAACTTACTTTGATTAATTATTATTTTTATTATTCTAAAAAATTAAAATTAGGGGACTGAAGCCATCAAATAATTTTGATAGGTTAAAAAATTTCCGGGGCTGTTTGAATCTACGGCCTTATATATATATATATAAAAAAA
>JABUQX010129744.1:0-10000 GCA_015478945.1 Trachelipus rathkii
TCCGACTGTATCGAAAAAATCGATCAACCAATCGATACTCGCATACATTTTCCAAAAAATTATGAAAAACTTATATATATATATATAGTATATATATATACTATATATAATATAATATATATATAATATATATTATATATATATATTATATATATATATATATATCTATATATACTATATATATATTATTATATAGTAGTATTCCACAGTCTCCGCGACCACTATTGGATACGGGCGTAGCGTGTCTTTTTAGCGTAGCTGATAAGGAACACGTGTTTGAGATAAGATTATTGATTTTTTCAATGTTATTTCATTAATTATTTTTTATTACGTCGCCGACTTGCGCGTAGCGCATACACATTACACATACACATTTTATTATTAATTATTAACGTTCGAAAAAAATTGAATCCCTTCGTAGAAGGATTCATTTTTTGAGCCGACTCGATCCGACTCCGACTCCTGCGCCCACTGTCGTCCCCGCACCGCACCGCAACGGGCACCGCAACGCACCGCCGCGACTCTGTTCAGACTCTGTAAGTTTTATTTTTTTATTATTTATTATTATTATATTATTATTATTATTATTATTATTATTAATAATTATTATTATTATTATTATTATTATTATTATTATTATTATTATTATTATTATTATTATTATTATTATTATATTATATTATTATTATTATTTTATTATTATTATGAAATGATTTTTAGGCTCCGGCTCTCCGGCTCACCCTATGGCTCCGATATATATTTACATGGGTTAGGGTTATCTCGTATCGGTAAAATTTGGAGGGTGTTAGATGGGGAGGTAACCCTCGTCGTAGACGAGGTAACGTCCCCGTGGGTCCCCCGAAGGGACCCCACCCCGCTTTAAAAATCGAGTGTCGTTAATGGGACTGAAAATTATGGATGAGAGGATTCAAGTGAATTTCTTAGAAATACTTGTATGGAATAATGAAGGAGTTAGCATCGCACCGGTTGCTGGAGCCACTGCGGTCCGAGTTAATAAACATTCGTATAACAACAATGTTGGCTGTAAGCAGGCTATTTGGCCTCAGCCCCTTCGGGCTGAGTGCCTTACTCTCCTTCCGGAGGGGTAATGCCCCTGCTTACCCCCTTCGGGGTGAATCCCCCCTCTCAAGATTTCACACCCTTTCATGGACACCTCCCCCTGGTTTTCTCTCGGAAGGTAAAATGTGTTGCTTTAGAATACCTCTTGATTAAATGAAAACTGTTTATTCGTAATTTAGGTACGTTATGTTAAATTTTACTATGACAATGTGAAAAATAACACTGATTTGTTAGAGAAACGATGAGTTTTTTTGTAAGATATTACTGTGTTTACTGACGATGATGTGTTAGGAGAAACGTGAGCCTAGGTAAGTTTTTTGATGAGTAATGTTGTTAGGTTTGTCCTAGAATTTTTGCTAATGTCTATGTTTAATTCATAGGTCAATTGATGTTATACTGAAACGAATGACACTTTGATGAAGATGTGTTAATTCATAGTTCAAGATGTTGGTATCTTTGATAGATTGGTCACTTTGTTAAGGGATTTGTTAGATGATACGGCTTTAACCTGTTGCTGATATGTGAGAAAAGTGGGAACATATCGAGTATTGTATGACATTAGCTACTTTACCTTTGATAAGTAAGGAATTTTCAGGATGTTGCTGATTATTCATACGCGAGGTATGTTAGGTTTTGCCATTTGTACATTATATCTTAGTTCAGGTCATGTAATGTTAGCTTTATTGATGTTAAAACTTTTGTTGTTAAGCATATATTTGTTAAGTCAGTTATATAAAGAACTTATTTCTTAATGTTATGTTTTATTTCAAAATTGATACATCGCGAGAAGAGAGACTGAGCTAATTTTGAATTATAATAGATTTTGCGAATAGTATCATTAAGGTCGAGCGTGATGTGGGATAGCAGTTTCTTGGCTGCAGGACTGTGCGAGTTGCTTCTACTGGGCAGAATACACGAGGGTGGACTCGACATTAAAATGTCGAGGGAAGACACAATATTGGCGATTCTGCCTATCACTGCCTTATACAGTTATTATCACATGTAGATCTCCTATTTCTTGATGAGGTGGTAGGCTAGGACTCACAATGGTGTGTAATGTGTTTTGTTATATGCGGTCTTTTGTTTTAATGGGAGCTTGTTAGTTGAGGATTATTGTCTAATTATTTTTTTTACTGGCGTTGTTTATGGTATATGTGTAATTATATAGTGACACACGAGGCTGTGATGAATTATTTTCGCTCTTGTGAAATATTTTAAAGTACCGATTTTTGACAATTGTAAGCAGAAATTCGATGAGTTCTGATGTGTGAGCATGTATATATACGTACTTGATGGCACAGTTATGATCGATGTAGACATCGGTTTTATTGTCGCGAAGCTATATTCTCGTATTAGAGATATTATACGTTTCCTCCAGGGTTAATTTCTGACTAGAGGATTATAATTGCATCATATTTTTTGAGGATCGGATAGCTTGAAAAAGTGTGAATAGGTACGTTTTGTACGAATGATGTTTAGGTGAACTGTCCTTTAAACTGGCGAGAGTGAATTAGCGGTTAATGTGTGTGTAGAGTCTATGTAAGCGTTACTGTATCTGTAATGGTGATGTAGTGTTCAGAGTGTCTCGTTGTAGCATTATAAGTCTTTTATGTTCTGGTTATGCCATACTACCTGTTTGCTGTTTGAATGTAACTGGTAAACAAGTATTGTTACCGGATAGATTCAGCTTACTTATATGTCTGCGAGGTGGTTAGTATAATATAATTATTGAGCTTACCGTTTTTTTGTTACTGTGATTGGGATAGAAATCATGCGGTGTTATTTGTTATATTCAGCCTTATATTTGTCCGTTGTGTGTTCGACTGGTAGCTTGAGATCATTTGGAACCAGAGTCATACGATATTCGTCTCTGTTACAATATTACTCATGTCAATATGTAAATAACGTGAGAGTGTTAGAAGAGAATGTGCTTGGTATAATGAGAGGAGGTGTACACTACTTTGGATTGTTACTGTCTGTCTCAATGCACATGCTCTATTGTTTTTACTCGAGGCATTGTGCATCAGTTAATATACGTCGCGTCGCACTTTTTGTTTAGATGTGCATAACTGCCGTTAATCTCGCGTTGCTTAAGTTTGTTAGTGTTGTCGTTGTAGCATTATTTTCTTAGTTCGCTCAATCGATTGTCTTTCCAATTTAGTTACCAGCTTTATTCAATACTAACATAGACCCGGTATTTGTTATGGGAGCTTCCGGCCACTCCTGCGTTGAGGCGTAGTGTATCGCTAGCAATGTTTTTGAGTCTTTGCACTGAGAGATCTTTTGAGTTATGCTTAGTCTACAGTCATTGCGATGGTTTAGCTATAGCTAATCAAGCGGTGCAGTGGCCCTTTGTTGTGCCACTGATGTGACCTTCATTTACCGTAAATGAGTACCTGACTCTAAGGAGAGCTGCTACTTATATATGGTCGAGTTTCGCGTGATCCAGTATTGGCGTTAAATTATGTAACCATCAGGATTATCCGCTCTATTTGGTATGAGGAATATCGACTTAGTAATAGAAGTGTGTAATATGGCGTTAGCGTATGATTGAGTACACGCTGAGTGGCTCACGGTTCCAATTCTATTCTGCCTGTTTATAAGTTTTATGTGCGGATACTTTTGGCTTAATAGCATATAGTTTTTGTTATACATTTATTATAGTTGCGTATACGTTGTCTTGATTTAGATATTCCTCTGTTTGGTTTGTACTTACTCTGAGAGTACTATACATTATTCATATTTCTAATTAGTCTTTGATAATGCTATGTATGAGCCTTATTAATTTATGTAATAACACTAATGTTATCAACGTTAGCAATATATTCGTTGGAGTTGAAGTAATAATCATCGAACCTTAATTTTTGTATTGGTTTCAGATGTAGAAGATTATAATTGTGATTGGCTTTGTTTTGTTGTTGTTGTTGTTGTGTTGGTGTTGTTACTTGTTGTATGTTGAGTACTATATACACGATGAATTAAATTATATCCTCCTTCCTTTTATGAACACTGATATGTAGTTCGTTCGTACTCTTCTATTTTCCGCGTTTTCAGATATTTTACTTGTATTAACTTTCTTCCTGATATGGTTGAAAGAAGAATCTCATTTACTTTCTTATATAAGGGTCTGATTTTAACGCTTTACTAGATTTCCTGTCATAGGTCTAATCTACACGTTTTTCGCTGTTACTGGTTATTACGATTGCATCTCTCGTCAATCTTCTACATACCTGTTGTTTGATATCCTATAACGTATGTGAGACTTACGTTGAATATTATACTTACCTCCCACGAAAGAGATATGTTGGATCATTTATATTCTTTAATCGTCATTACACTGACGAGGATGTAATATCCCCGGATACATTTGCTTGTTATTTTTTCTTCCTTGTCCAGGGTTATGAGTTCAAACATATAGATGACTCTGGTGATTTTCTTTGTGCTTCGACCTGCGCACGTCGGTGCCTAAGGAGTTAGTCCGACTATCGTCGGTTCCGACGACCATGGACTTATGAAGGTAATAAGTGTGTGTTTAATAATTCCGGGGATTAGGTATATTCTACACCACGAGTAAGTGAATGTGAATCAATTCTATCCCAGAAGGTGACAAGCCTGTGCAGAAGAGGTATAATATGGGGTATCTAGAGCATGTTCTGCTTGTCTAGTGTCGACCTGCGAGTAATACTGTTTAAATTATTTAGCACATTTTGTGTACGAATCCTATTGTCGCGAGAGGCCGCGCACGATTAGATCTGCTTGTCACACTTCCAGTGTATGCGTACGTGTATAGTGTCGTCCAGCTGGGTTCACAGTCTCGCCATGTCGGATTGGGCGGAAGAGTCAGTAACCGCGAGTGCTTACACCTGGAACGAGACACTTAAAGCGCTCCTGCATCATCACTCTCACGTCCAGAGACCGACCAGGAACGTCGCGCGATGAGGAGGCACAAGGAGAGGAGGACTGATGAGGAGCGTGTGAAAATACGGTCTCGCTTCTCTGTTAGCCGCGACATTCCGGTGTTATATTTTTTCTACGAGTGGACTGAAAGTTGAAGACCCTATTAATCACGTACTGCACATGAGAATAGCTTGACCAGCAATCATGCCGGCATTCTGTCAGTCGGCGCTATTACATCATATGCTCCTGTAGTATAACAACCTTTACCTCCTGCCGCACTACGACCTGGCCGCAGATGGCTGTTGGTTCCCCTATTCCGCCCACGCGTTGTTCGCCACCCCGGTTTAACTTATTCGCGTCCTCAATAGCGTAAGAGCGAGACCTAATGCTATTCCTATATTATATACGAGACCCCCCCGCGAGGAGCAGCTATCTGCCGTTCACACTCTTCCACCCGTCTATGACTTAGCTGTTATGTCTCTCGGTCAGCTACTTCGTCTGAGCCAGCGCGTACCACTACACACACCGACCAGTGTATCTCTCGAGACACATGCTGTAGCGCACGATCAGATAGAGATATATCTTCGCACCCGACATCACTCGCACACACGTGACCATCCGCTCTCACGCAGTAATCGTCCCCGGTGACCCCCACCATATTTCGCGATCTTACTCGACCCACTCCTATCTTTCCCAAGCCAGTCTCACATATACTCTTATCTTCTTCATGCCCGGCACCTTCAGTCCGCTTACACCAGCGACTCCTTCTCTGGCTACGTTCGCAGAGTGAGCCAGTTAAGCTAGAGTTCACTTCTCGTTACGTCATTCTCGGTGTGCACCGATTCTAAATCAGTACAACTGCACACAGCACATACGGTCGGGATAAGCGCTCACCACCGCTACCACTCGTGCAGGAGAATATTCTACACGAGGGTAGAATGCGCACGGCAGCATCCGTGCGATTCAGAGTACACCAGTACACCGCGACACAGTGATCCTAGCGTGAAGAAATCGCTCAAGTTTCGTAAACACAGGTCCCTCTGTATTAGGTGAGAGTCCGGTCTGCCCGTTATTGGAGAGATTCTCTCTTCTACCAAGTTCTACGTTTGTGCGAGAAAGTATATACAAAGATATACCCAACACTGGACTGGGCTAACGTATACCATCACACTCAGCTTCATATTATACGGTATCCAGTGGAGGTCTCTCCGGTCTACTATTCCACGCAACAATCAGCACAACACTAACACTAAACTACACCTTTATACATAGCGAAGCAATCACCAGGCTTTGATCGAGTCACGAAAACGAGACAACAAGTATATATTATCTGTACATCAATAGAAGTTTCTGACTTCTATGATTATCTCTACCTAACGCCACATATAATGGCAACTTGGCTGAACGATTGCTTTTTCGTATTACACTTCCGCTAAACCTTGTCTAATCATAGTGTCTTTTCACCAATACGAGACGATTCTATTACTGCGAGAGCAGAGGAGTACGAGAGAGAATCTGTGAGGGACCCTTACACCGGCTGATCGAGATAATGAACGACAACTCTAGACCGTACTGTCCCATATACTGAGCGAGCCTAGGATACGCCTAGCACAGCGTACACCAGAACGACTGAACCCCTATTCACTACTTTTTTGTCAAGCAAGTACATCTTTGAACATATCAATGTTAATGCCGTTCGTCATTTTAAGGGCAACGCTTGATGACTTAGGCCCGACTGGGTTATGATGTCATCCAGTTACTGCGACGACTCAAACATCGAACGTTTTCGCGTTCAACGCCTGCAATCTCCAAAATAGTTCGTTTTATATACCTGCCACGCCTATATGCGAAAGTGATTGACTAACATATACAAGTGTTTTTCATTATTAATAGCTTAACAATGCGATTATGACCTGCGTAATGACTAACGATAACAAGGTTTTTCCAGTCAGTATATACAAGTCTGATGTAGCAGTCATACTAACTAAGAAATATAATGATGCAAAGGGAGCTTGACCTAACCACAACTATAACCACGCAATAAAGCAGTGTTATACATTAACAAGTACCTATCTACTTGTGAACAAATGTAAAGAACTAAACATTGCATAAGAGTCGTACTTACATACCGTTGTTATCCAGAGCAATTATCTCTAACATATTAAGCGGTTATGGTTAGCATTGACATAGTAATTATTTAACAAAGGATTTATCAATAATCTTGTCCAATTATCATACAGACCAACGATAACTGTAAACATAACAAAGTTTATCCAAACATAACAAAAAATAAGTTCTTTATATACCTAACCTTCGAATATATGCTAACGTAACAAGTTTTTACATTAATAAAGCTAACATAACATAAACTGAAAGAAAATAAATGTACAACGACAAACCTAACACACCATAACGTACGAATAAACTACTAACATTACCAAAGTTCCACACTTACAACAGTAAAGTACTTAACACTTCGTACAAAACGTAACTGCTATTCACACTTTTTCAGCATATCTCTACATATCATGTTATTTTACTTAACATCGTAAATATTTTAACAAAAATTTAGCATAAACCTGTCTAATCATCATACTGGCAACGAATATAATGCTAACGTACCAAATTTTTTACCATCAACTTCGTACATATTTAACAACAAAAATTCATCACAACCTCGTCCTAAATATCACAATCCATAACGGAATAATTGCAATAACAAAGTTTTAAAACCAAACATAACAAAAATAACAAAATTTTATCCTGACATAACATAAAGAATAAGTTCTTTGAATAAATTAATCACAGTAAAATCGTATAGTTTACCGAATTTAAAGCAGTAAATCTGTAAATCAGTAAATCAAAACCACCCACTTCCTGCAGACCCCTACCCATCCCCCTGCCTATGATCTATTGAACTATTAATTCAAGTCATATTTCGAGTATCATTTTAAATAAACATAACATAAAAATAAGTTCTTTATATTCTGACCTACAAATATATGCTTAACCAACAAAAGTTTTTAACATCAATAAAGCTAATCATATCATAACCGCAACTAAGAATCATAATGTTACAAAGGCAAAACCTAACATACCTCGCGTATGAATAATCAGCCAACATCCTGAAAATTCCTTACTTATCAAAGGTAAAGTAGCTAATAGGTCATACAATACTCGATATTTTCCCACTTTTCTCACATATCAGCAACAGGTAAAGCCGTATCATCTACTAAATCCCTTAACAAAGTGACCAATCTATCAAAGATACCCAACATCTTTTATTCTTAATTAACACTATCTTCATCAGAAGTGTCAATTCGTTTTGAGTATATACATCCAATTGACCTATGAAAAACATAGACATTAGCACAAAAATTTCTAGGCAAACCTAACATTACCACAAAAACTTGACCTAGATACGTTTTTCTAACACATCAATCGTCAGTTAACACAGTAATATCTCACAAAACTCATCGTTTCTCTAACAAATCAGTGTGTATTTTCACAATGTCATAGTAATTTTAACATAACGTACCTAACTTACGAATAAACAGTTTTTCATTAACCAAGAGTATCTAAAAGCAAACATTACCTTCCGAGAGAAACCCAGGGGAGGTGTCCCATGAAAGGGTGTGAATCTTGAGAGGGGGATCACCCCGAAGGGGTGAAGCAAGGCATTACCCCTCCGAAGGAGGAGTAAGGCCTCAGCCCGAAGGGCTGAGGCCCAAAGCCTGCTTACACCAACATTGTTGTTATACGAATGTTTATTAACCGGCAACGCAGTGGCTCCAGCACCGGTGCCGGAGCTTAACTCTCAGATCCCAATACCAAGTATTTCTATAAATTCAACTCTGAATCCTCTCACCAAATTTCAGCCAATTACGAACACTTCGATTTTTTAAAGGGGGTGGGGTCCCCTTCGGGGACCCACGGACGTAACCTCGTCTACGACGAGGTTACCTCCCCATCTAACACCCCTCTCCAAATTTTAACCCGATACGATAACCCTAACTCCATGTAAATATATATCGGAGCCATAGACTGAGCTGGAGCCGGAGCCTAAAATAATACTTCTAATAATAATAATAATAATAATAATAATAATAATAATAATAATAATAATAATAATAATAATAATAATAATAATAATAATAATAATAATAATAATAATAATAATAATAATAATAATAATAATAATAATAAATAAATAATAATAATATGAATTAATTAAAAAAAATAAAACTCAGAGTCGAACCAGAGTCGGAACGGTGCGGTGCGGTGCGGTGCGGTGCGGTGCGGGACGAAGTGGGAGGAGCGAGTCGGAGTCCGAGTCCGGCTAAACTTGCACATATACTAATAAAAATAAGGGAACGTAATAATAATAATAATAATGTGTATGTGTATGTGTATGCGCACGCGCAAGCGCGCGTAATAAAAAATAATTATGAAATAACATGAAAAATCAATTATCTTATCTCAAAAACACGTGTCCTTATCAGCTACGCTGATAAGGACACTCAGAGCTCGTATTCCAAATGTGGTCGCTCAAGTGTGGGAATACTACTATATATATATATATATATATATATATATATATATATATATATAAATATATAATATATATATATATAATATATATATATATATATATATATATATATATATATATATATATATATAAGTTTTCATAAATTTTTTTGTAAAATATATTGAGTATCGATTATCGATTTTTTCCGATACATCAATAGAAAAAAGCATAAAGCGATACCGATACTCGATACATTTAGGAATTGTCTAAGCGATACCGATAACCGATACAAATGTATCGATCGATACGTATCGCCGATGCATGTATCTATAGATACGCCCATCACTGATAGATTACATATATATATATATATATATATATATACTATATATATAAATATATATATAATTATATATAAAAATATTATATATATATATATATATATATATATATATATATAAATATATATATATTATATGTTAAATATATATA
>JABUQX010129744.1:15000-17500 GCA_015478945.1 Trachelipus rathkii
TACCTGCAAAACACAAATATTCAAAAAACATTCAAGCATTCATTCATTTCATTAAATTTCACATTGATGTCCGGCTTAAGTTTTTTAATAAAAAGAGATTCTGCTATACGAAGATAGTTGAAATTACCAACTTGAAATAAAATTTTAAAACAACTAGCAATTTCAACTGTAGGAGGGGATTTGTGATCCGTCGTGTAATGCTCCCATATTTTACTTGGTTTATACCTGTGTTGCATAATTCGGGTTCTTAAAGTGTTAGTTGTGTATCCCACATAAGAGGAATTACATCCTACTTCTTTGCAATTAAATTGATACACAACATAACTTCTGTAATCCTCCGAACAATGACCACGGGTACTAAAATATGAGGACACTCGTCTCGGTGTGTAGTAGCTTCTAACATTTACACTTTTCTCTGACTTAACATGTTCCTTTACAATTATGTTTAATTTTCGCTCTTCTCTAGAAAAATTTGTCAAATTTAATGATTTAAAATAAAAAGTTATCTTGCTTTCCATGTTAAGTGAATTTTTATTTGAAGTTAAAATTTTATTATATTATTATTATTATTATTATTATTATTATTATTATTATTATTATTATTATTATTATTATTATTAATATTAATAATAATAATAATAATAAAATATTATTATTATTATTATTATTATTATTATTATTATTATTATTATTATTATTATTATTATTATTATTATTATTATTATTATTATTATTATTATTATATTATTATTATTATATACTATTATTTTTAATCATGCAATTTCTACAAGACGACTTTGTCTCCACTTTGTGTATACAAAAACATATGCACTAATTAATTTTGGAGCTCACAAAAATTATTATTTTTATTATTATAAACATTTCAAATGCGCGAGAGTTGTAGGTTTCATCTTTACTCTTGCCAGGCAAGTGAGGTGCTGGAAGAACGGCAAGTTTGCGGAGACTTCACTTTTATTATTTTATTTTATTTTTTTATTTTTATTTTTTTAATTTTTATTATTTTATTTATTTATTTTATTTATTTTATTTAAATTTAATTTTTATTGTATTTTATTTTTATTTTTTGTATTTTATTATATATAATATATATATATATATATATATATATATATATATATATATATATATATATATATATATATATATATATATATATATATATATATATATATATATATATATATATATATATATATATATATATATGGTTATAATTGGTTTAAAACCCCTAAAAAAATTTCAGAAATGATCGTAGAAGGCTGAAATTTGGTGAGTGGATAGAAGAGAACGAATGAAATAGAGTACTGAGGTTAAATTATATAGGGCTAACATTTGGGGCTGAGCCCCAAAACCTTGGAAATGGACGTAGAATACCGAAATTGGTGAGTGGACAGAAGAACGAAAACTACAATGTTTAGAGTACTGATGTTAAATTATGCCTGAGCAAAAAATCATAATATTTTACATATTTACTTATCATTAGACTGAATAATTTCTTTAATTCAATGAGAGTAGCCTAAGCTTCAGTAGCTGAACGCTCCGCGTTCCAGTTGGGTGAGAAGGATGATTTTTCAATATTTTGATCACAATATCGTTGGTCCCTATTCTTCAGCATTTACCATTTGCAGATTATTTATTATTATTATTATTATTTATTATTATTATTATTATTATTATTTAGTTATTATCATTTATTATTATTATTTATTATTATTATTATTATTATTATTATTTTATTATTTCAATTATATTATTATATTATTATTATTACTATTATTAATATTATTATTATTATTTATTGATATTATTACATATATTATTATTATTATTATTATTATTATTATTATTATTATTATTATGGTTAGTCATTTATTATTATTATTATTACTATTGCTATTATTGTTATGGCTGTATTATTATTATTATTATTATCATATATTATTATTATTATTATTATTATTATTATTATTATTATTATTATTATTATTATTATTATTATTATTATTATTATTATTATTATTATTATTATTATTATTATTATTATATAAAGTAAGATTATTGGTTTATTATTATTATTGTTATTATTATTATTATTATTACGGTTTACGATTATTATTTATTATTATTTATTATTATTATTATATTATTTATTATTATTATTATTTATTGGCTATTATTATTATTATTATTATTATTATTTTTATTATTATTATTATTTATTATTTATTGATACTTATTATTAATATTATTGATGATTATTATTATTATTATTATTATTATTTATTATTATTATTATTAATATTATTATTATTATTACGGCGATTATGATATTATTATTATTATTATTATTATTATTATTATTATTATTTATTATTATTAGGGGTTTAGTAATTTCTGTTTTGTAGATAGTCGTGAATTACACAAAAGATAAATTTTATGGATAATATATTAAAGATATGTAAAGATCTCATAACATTAT
>JABUQX010129744.1:37500-42500 GCA_015478945.1 Trachelipus rathkii
CTAGGGTTCGAAACTGTTTGGGGCGGGAGAAAGTGATATATTCTCTCTTAACTCGTAGCTTCGTCTCAGTCACACGTAAATGAGTACATTAAAAGCGTGCTATGTTATTAATGAGAAACTTTTTCTCGCCATCCTCGATAGGCCTAGCAAGCCAACGATATCTGTTATAGGCCCGTGTAACCTAGGAACCTCTCTTGATGAGTCCCCCTGATAGGAAGTAAAGTATTAACATTACGTCCTTCCAACCTTCCAAGGGGAGGAAGTCATATATATATATATATTATATATATATATATATATATATATATATATATATATATATATATATATATATATATAATATTTATATATATATATATATATATATATATATATATATATATATATATATATATATATATATATATATATATATATAGTATATATATATATATATATATATATATATATATATATATATATATATATATATATATATATATATATATATATATATATTTATATTTTATATATAATTATATATATATAAATATATATATATATATATATATATATATATATTATATATATATTATTAATTTGTTATATATATATTTTACTAGGAATTAATTACTTAGTAACTATAATATTATTATATCTATTTACATATATATTATTTTATATATATTATTATATATCAATAAATTTATTTAACAAAATATATATATATTTATATATATATATATATATATATATATATATATATATATATATATATATATATATATATATATGCGAATTTGTTTGGAAAAGACAATTTCAAGGTCAGGATTTATTTAAAAGTATATTAAAATGTATATCTGAATTTAAAACAATTTAATTTTAAGGACTTTCTAACTGTGACGAAATCCTATATTTTATATGACAATGTATACTCAAAAAAAATCTTTTTGATAGAAGGTTTTATATAATGCGAACCATTCCTCAGTTGTATGCATACATTATTATATATATATATATATAGTATATATATATAAGAAAGTATATATATATATATATATATATATATATATATATATATATATAGTATAAAATTTATATATTTATGTATATATATATATATATATATATATATATATATATATATATATATATATATATATATATATATATATATATGTATATATATATATATATATATATATATATATATATATTATTGTATTATATTATTATTATTATTATTTTTATTATTATATATATATATATATATATATATATATATATATTTATATATATATATATATATAGTTATATATATAGTATATTATATATATATATATATATATATATATATATATATATATATATACATATATATATAAATATATATATATATATATATATATATATATATATATATATATATATATATATATATATATATATGGTTGAAGTCTAGAACGTATGTCGCACAACGAAAGTTAAAGTAATGAACTAAATATTTTGAGAAATTTAATTTTTTACCTTTTTTTTTGTAAAATAAAACACGAGTACATGGAATGTCAGAGGGAGGAATAAATGATGAGGAGAAGAGGAGAGAGGTGATGGATGTATTTAGAAAGGTAAATTTGATTTGCTTGCTATGACTGAAACGAAGATGAAAGGAAGCGGTGAAGACGAGTTTGAGAGAGAGAGAGAGAGAGAGAGAGAGAGAGAGAGAGAGAGAGAGAGAGAGAGAGAGAGAGAGAGAGAGAGTAGGTGTGTGTCTGGTGAGAGGTGGGGCACAGAGCTATGGTGGATTTTTTTGTGTGAGTACTAGAATTCTAATGGTTAAATTTCTTTGAAAAGGTCATGGAGTGTGTGGTTGTAACATCGGAGGGTGATGTTGAAGAGAGTGCGATTTCCTGGGATAATCTGAACGATGTTTTGGATTGGGTGAGTGGGAGCTTCAGATTGATTGTGTTTGGAGACCTAAATGGTTAGATAGGTGATCGAAAAAGGGATGTTATAACAGGTGATTTTCGGGTGACGAAAGAAAATGAGAACGGTAGGAAGGTGATTGGTTTCTGTGAGGAGAGAGGTATGTGTGTTGGTAATACTTACATCAAGCACAAGAGTATTCATAAGTATACTAGAGTTGGTGTAAGTAGAGATGATATCGAAGTGAAAAGCTGGATTGCTTTTGTGTTCGTGAAGGAGGTGTTGAAGTATGTGTTGAATGTTAAATCAGTGAGGGGTTGGGGATGGCAAATAAATATTTCCTGCTCCTCAGCCTTGATTGCAAATTGCAATTAGAAAAATACAAGATAATGTGTTACGAAGAATTTGCTGGTCAAGCCAAATATTCAATGCGGCTACACCAACTCTGGTTCAGAGTTTCGAGTTAAGAATATTTTATGGATTATTATTATTATTATTATTATTATTATTATTTATTATTATTATTATTATTATATTATTATATTATTATTATTATTATTATTTTTTATTATTATTAGTCGTTATCGTACTATCGTATCGTTATCGTTATCTTATCTTATCATTATCATTATCATATCATTATCCATTATCATTTCAATTTATAATTATTATATTACATTATATTATATTATTATATTATATTATTTAGATTATTATTATTATTATTTATTATTATAATTATTATTATATTATTATTATTATTATCTATTATTATTATTATTATATGTAAATTATAAAAATGTCTAAAACAATAATTGAATTATATTCTTCCTATTTTTGATCAGTATTTCAAACAGTATTCATCTTTATTAAATGGTCTGACTTATTAATCTCAAAAATAAAATTCTTTAAGCTTTCTGTGTATAGAACTTAATGTTTTCTTCAGAATCAATACGACTACGACTACGACTACGACTACGACTACGACTACGACTACGACTACGACTACGACTACGACTACGACTACGACTACGACTACGACTACGACTACGACTACGACTACGACTACGACTACGAGTACGACTACGACTACGACTACGACTACGACTACGACTACGACTACGACTACGACTACGACTACGACTACGACTACGACTACGACTACGACTACGACTACGACTACGACTACGACTACGACTACGACTACGACTACGACTACGACTACGACTACGACTACGACTACGACTACGACTACGACTACGACTACGACTACGACTACGACTACGACTACGACTACGACTACGACTACGACTACGACTACGACTACGACTACGACTACGACTACGACTACGACTACGACTACGACTACGACTACGACTACGACTACGACTACGACTACGACTACGACTACGACTACGACTACGACTACGACTACGACTACGACTACGACTACGACTACGACTACGACTACGACTACGACTACGACTACGACTACGACTACGACTACGACTACGACTACGACTACGACTACGACTACGACTACGACTACGACTACGACTACGACTACGACTACGACTACGACTACGACTACGACTACGACTACGACTACGACTACGACTACGACTACGACTACGACTACGACTACGACTACGACTACGACTACGACTACGACTACGACTACGACTACGACTACGACTACGACTACGACTACGACTACGACTACGACTACGACTACGACTACGACTACGACTACGACTACGACTACGACTACGACTACGACTACGACTACGACTACGACTACGACTACGACTACGACTACGACTACGACTACGACTACGACTACGACTACGACTACGACTACGACTACGACTACGACTACGACTACGACTACGACTACGACTACGACTACGACTACGACTACGACTACGACTACGACTACGACTACGACTACGACTACGACTACGACTACGACTACGACTACGACTACGACTACGACTACGACTACGACTACGACTACGACTACGACTACGACTACGACTACGACTACGACTACGACTACGACTACGACTACGACTACGACTACGACTACGACTACGACTACGACTACGACTACGACTACGACTACGACTACGACTACGACTACGACTACGACTACGACTACGACTACGACTACGACTACGACTACGACTACGACTACGACTACGACTACGACTACGACTACGACTACGACTACGACTACGACTACGACTACGACTACGACTTCGACTACGACTACGACTACGACTACGACTACGACTACGACTACGACTACGACTACGACTGCAATCATTGTGGTCAGGTACCGTCGTTATTGGAAATAAGTTTAATTTTTCTATGTCTATGTTAGTAGAACATCTGCAACAATTGCAGTTTTTCGATCTATGCGCATCAATTGACACGGCACATTCAGAAACTACGAGAAATTACTCTCTCTCTCTTCCTCTCTCTGCTCTCTCTCTCTCTCTCTCTCTCTCTCTCTCCTCTCTTCTCCTCCTCTCTCTCTCTTCTCTCTCTTCTCTCTCTCTCTCTCTCTCTCTCTCTCTCTCTCTCTCTCTCTGATACAACATATATAATTATATATATATATAATATATATATATATATATATATATATATATATATATATATATTAATATATATATATATATATTATATATATTATAGTTATATATATATAATTATAGTATTTATTATTATTATATGTATTATTACACTAGCACTTGTGTCCCGCTTGAGCGGGGTTAGTGGTGCGTACAGCCTCCCTCATTCACACCCCCCCCCATCTCGCCCTCACCCACCTCCTCCACTCCCTCTATCCCTCGCCAACTCCCTACCCTCTTCCTCCCCATCCCTCCCTCCTCAAACATCTCTTTATTCCATCCAATCCACCTCCTTCTTGGTTCCCCCTTCCTCTCCTTCTATCCCCTCGCCTCCCAACTCTTTCTAACCCTCTCTGCTCCTCCTTCACTAAATGCCCATACCATTCTTAACGATTCCCTTCTCTGCTCTTCCCACCAGCCTTCTCCAATCACACTCTCCCTTTCACCACCCTATTCCTG
>JABUQX010129745.1:5000-26980 GCA_015478945.1 Trachelipus rathkii
CTCTTTGCTTACTTCTGTCTAGCTTCTTTCAAGTCGCTAAACATCGGTTATGGTTGATGGAGCGACCTCTTCTTTTCTGTCAATAGTGGGGTTCCTCAGGGTTCTGTTCTACATCTTCCTTACTTTATTCCCTAGCTTTCATTAATGATCTTCTCACACTGCACATCTTACCTCTATCCTCACATGCCCGAGACTCGACCCTTCATTTCTTCAACTTCATTTCAATTTTGCTCCCTCTTTTTTTGATTGCCTCTCGTCCCTTAACTCTTTCGATTCTTTTCTCGGCTGCTAGATAGAAATTTGGTCGGGTGGGGTCGTCTCAACCCTGTTTTGAAATTTAATTCTTTAAAAAACCCCACCTTCTACAAATCTCTCTAAAACAACTTAACTTTCTATCTCTTTTGACGCGTTTCTTTCGTCTCTCCTGTTGACAATATATCCTTTGCCTTAACATAAAAAAAAATATCCTTGGAAACCTCACATCACAACGGTTGCTGGGGGGGCCTCAAAGAAACTGGGAAGTTCTGTTTTAGACTGCGAGACTTTTTTTCCTCTTCTCAGTTACTCCAGGCTATACGAAGGTTCATCGCGGCTTGTATGGAGTACTGCTCTCCTATCTGGGGGGCTCTGGTTTCACCGGCTTTTGGACAGGTCGAGTCAAAGGCCAAAAGGCTTATAACTGTTATGTACTTTCAGTTCACTTGAACCCTCTATCTTTTGTGGCGCGATGATTGCTGCTTTATCCTCTTTTCTATAGGTATCGCAGCGGCAGGTGGTTCGAGGGAACTTACCACTCACGTACCACCACCTTAACGACGCCCTCGTAGCACAAGGGTGCTGTATCTGCGCACCGAGTTTTTGTGTAGAAAATTGGTAACTCAGCCTAGTTTGCTGGCGGTGTTTCTTTTTTCCTTCACCCACTGTTTTGTTGAACTCTCTTCCATCTTCTGTTTTTCCTGTGAATTTAATCTCCCTCACTTTAAAGCTTGCGACTGTCTACTCATCTGCAAAATCTGAGCTAGGGGAAGAAATTTAAACAAAGTACATCCCCTCCTTGATTAGGGCTCTACCGTGAGCAGTGGTGCTATCTGTAAAAAAAAAAAAAAACGGTTTACGTTAACGATTAACGTTAACTTCCGCTACATTCTTTACCGATAAACGCTTTAATGATTAAAAGCCGTAATTTTTTTTGTTAACGATTAAGATTAACGACGTTAACTTTCTCATTAACGGTGCCCACCCATATGTATATATATATATCAATATATATATATATATATATATTAATATATTATATATATATATATATATATATATATTATATAATAATATATTTATATTATATATACATATATATATAGAATATTCTATTTTTTTTCTTCAGATGCCCGCCACTTTTGCATATTATATATAATACATATATATATATATATATATATATATTATATTACTATATATATTATAATATATAAATATATAATATATATATATATATATTCTATATCTATTTTTTTTTTTAGAGGCCCTGCCACTTTTGCATATATATCTATATATATAATATATATATATTAATATATATATATATATATTATATATAGATATTATATATATATATATATATATTATATATATATAGAATACTCTATTTTTTTTTTTCTTCAGAGGCCACGCCCACTTTTGCATATATATATATATATATATATATATATATATATATATTATAATATATTATATATATAATATATATATATATATATATATATATAATATAATATATATATATATTATAATATTATATATATATATAATATTATATAAAATATTTTTTTTTTCTTTAGAGGGCCCCACCCACTTTTTGTATATATATATATATATTTATATATATATATTATATATAATCTTATATTATATAATATATATATATATATATATATATATATAATATATATATATATATATATATATATAAGAAGAATAAGGATACAGTAATGTAAGAGCGCTAGCTAGTAAATCGGTTGAATGTGACAGTTGATACTGAACAAATCTGGGGCAAATGAAGGAAGCAATTGTTAGTAGTGCAAGGAAGTATGTGGATGTGCTAAGTAGAAGTAGAATGTTAACAGCGATGGTGGAATGAAGAGGTGATGAAAGCGGTTAAATGGTAAAAAAAAGAAGCGTGGTGAATGTACTAAAAGCAAATGATGAAGTTTTCAAAGAAAGATGCTTGGAATTTATAAGGAGGAAAAAAGAAATACTAAAAGAATTATACGTAGGAGAAAACAAGACGGTAACTGAACAGTTTGGAAGGAAGTATGAATGAGGACATACAAGGAAATAGAAAGCTCTTTGGAAGGAAAGCGCGAAAGGCTTAGAATGAGAATAAGGGGAATCTGCTTAGAAGAATAATGAATAGGGATGGTGCTTTTGTAACTGATGAATGGATGTGACGGGGAGTGTGGGAAAAGACACCTCGAAAATCTTGCACAATATTAACAGTACTGATGAGGTGTAAGTGAATGTGTGTGGTTTGATGGTGCAAGAAGGAATAGGTATTTTGGGATGAGGTTATTAGTAAGGAGGAGGTAATGGGGTAGAGTGAGAAAGTTGAAAAATGGTGGACTGCAGGTATAGATGAAATTACTGGTGAAATGATCAAGACGGAGGCGAGATGGTGATTGATTGGATTTGGAAGTTGTGTAATAAAGCGTTTATGGAGGGTATAGTTCCAAGGGATTGGAGGAGAGCGGTAATAGTACCCTTGTATAAGGGTAAGGGAGAAAAAGGGGAACTGTAGAAATTATAGGGGAATAAGTTATTGAGTGTTGTAGGGAAGTATATGCCGGTTATTTTGGTCGAAAGAGTGCGTCCAGTGTACGTCGAGGGACTGATTGGTGAAGAAAAGGTCGTTTAGAGTGGTAGAGAATGTGTGGATCAAATCTTTACATTGAAACAAATGATTGAGAAAATGAGGGAGAAGAAGAATAAATTATATTTAGGTTTTATGGATTTACAACAGGCGTATGATAGAGTTAATAGGGAAGCTTTATGGCAGGTATTAGTGATATATGGTGTTGGTGGTAGACTGGTAGGCTTCTGAATGGAATCAAAAGTATGTATGACGATAGTTGAAGCGTGTGTAAGAATAATGGTGTCAATGGTGATTGTTTAGGATAATAGCGGAGTGGACAAGGGTTTGTGTTATGTTTCTTGGTTTATTCCAATGTGCTATGGGATGGGTTATGAAGATTCGACGGTGGGGATGGCAGGAAATGGTGTTAGAATGATGGAGAATGGAGATGAGTGGAGGGTGCCCTACCTATTGTATGCGGATGATTTGGTTCTGTGTGGCGAGTCTGAAGAGAGTTTGAGAGGATTGGTGGAGATTTGGCAGGGTATGTAAAAGGAGGGGTTTGAAAGTAAACGTAGATAAAGAGTAAGGTTATGGTTGTGAGTGAGGACAGTCCTCAGTGTGAAGTTATGTTAGATGGTGAGCAGCCTGGAGCAAGTGCCTGAGTTTTAAATATTTAGGGTATGTGTTGGATGAGAAGGGAACGGATGATGCAGAGTGTAGTAGGAAAGTTGTGAATGGCAGGAAGGTGTGGTGCAATTAAATCGTTGGTGAATGTAAGGGACTAAGTCTTGAGTGTGCGCGTTGGAGTCTTAACATGAGGGTATGTTGTTTACCCTGTGTTTATTGTAGGGTAGTGAGACTATGGTCTGGAATAAGAAGTATAGATCTAAAGTTCAATGTGTTCATGGACAATCTTAGGGGCATGCTAGGTGTGAAAAGAGAATTAATAAAGTGAGGAATGACGTATTAGAGAGTTGTGTGTGTGTGAAAGAAAGGGGTTAAATGAGAGAATAAATGAAAGTATGTTGATGTGTTGGTCATGTGGAAAGGTGAATGAAAGTCGGTTGGGTTACACGCGGATGTAATAGGTGGTGAGGTGTGTTGGGAACCGACCGGCTGGGAGACCGAAGAAGAAGTGGATTGAATCATTGACCCGAAAATGTCTGAAGGAGAAAATGTGAGTTTGGGCAGCGGCGCAGAATAAAGGTGCAGATAAGGAAGAGAAAATGGGGGGTTTTGCCTGTTGTGGCGCACCTGGGCAGGGGATGAAACCCTTACATTGACGATTTACCATAGTGAGGGTCGTCGCGGTCCCCATGAGCTCTAGGGTGGATTTTCTGTCTGTGACGAGCTCTCACAAATTAATGGACAACGAGGGGGCGGTAAGGTGGGCTTTTCTTTTAGACATTTGTTAGTTTCCCGTAATGCTTAATTATTCCGATGCTTGTCCAGCACCTTACCCCAATCTTGGGCAAAGAGGAAGGTGAAGAAAGAAAGAAAGAAATACTATATATATATATAGTATATATTATGATATATATAATATATATATATATATATACATATATATATATATATAATATGATCTATATATATATATATATATTATATATATTATATATATATATTAGAGATGTACCGACACCAGAAAAGAGGCCGATACCGATACCGATACTCTATTTTTTAGGTGCCGATACCGATACTGATACTTTAATTAATATAATAAATACACAGTAATAAGATAGAACATTTGTGTACTGCTAGGCAACTCATTATTGCATTCCCTGTACAACCAATATTTGATTGTACTCAAGTATATTTATTTTATAAATTAAAATAGTATCTTAAGGGAATACTAAATGCAAATATAATATTAATAACTTTTTTTTATGTTTGTGTTCATTCAAAAAATATTTCATTTCCATTTTCCAGTAAGTATTAACAAAGTTTAGCTTTTATAAAATTGCAAGCAGACAGTGTAAAACATTGGCAGATTCATTTTGTTAGGTGTGGGGATATTATGTTAGTTCTAAGCACATTTCCACCAAAATTGTGAAAGGAACCTAGTATTGGATAGCGTACAGGCTCTACTTTGGTATGCCTATTGGCAGGGTTGGGGATTTTTTTGATTTTTTGAGAAAAAAATCAATTTTTGATTTTTTGAGAATCGTAACGTCAAGCCAAATATAATTTGTAAGCAAACTTTTTTTTTAAGTTCGATTAAGTATTATTTTTAATCCTAGGCCCTATATCTGAGTTCAAAATCTTAAAATAGGGCTTATAGTCTATGATGCAATGAAACAACAACACTAAAGAGTGTTATTTGTAATAATGATAATAAATTATATCAGAAATAAAAGAAACATGTTTGAAACATGATCTTTTGTTGACATTTTTATAGTGTAGAAATTTGAAACAGAGTAGCCTTGCTATGATATTATTATTATAATTTTTTATTTCTATTGAAATTAAATCATTAAATATCAATAAATTAAAAAATATAAATAAGCAAAACCAATCAAAAACAGCAAAAAATCATGATTTTTTGGAGCAAAAAATCAAGTGAAAAGATCAGTTGAAAAAATCAATTGATTTTTTCCGTGCCATCCCTGCCTATTGGTGACTAAGATAAGCGCTGGGCACTTCATTATATGTGGAATCTATAAAACAACCCTAGAAGGATGGCTAAGAGGAACAAGAAAAGCCAACTGCTTTGGCTATTTCCAGATCATGGCGACAGCCTAAACGACTCAATAGATGCACTGCTACTTCTGCAATGGGGATATTACCAAATATGGGAAAGGTAATAGGAAGGCAATCTCTCTTCATACCCAGATATTCCCTCATCCAGAGCCCCAGTTCCTCATAATGAAAACTAACCTATACCTTCACCACCCCTTCTGTAAGTAAAATTGTTTTATGACAAGTCCTTGACATAAAAAAGAAGAAACGTATGTTTCGGCAAATATATGTAGCAGCTTCTTATATATATATATATATATATATATATATATATATGTTTCATAAAAATATATATATCATATTTATATATATATATATATATATATATATATATATATATATATATATATATATATATATATATATATATATAATATATATAATATATATATATAATATATATATATACTATACTAAATATATATATTATATATTATATATATATATATCAATATATATACTATATATATTATATAATCTCGCAAACTAACCGCACCACTGGGTAGGTTATGTCGGGGGTATAATCGAGCGAGAGATCATCACGTACGAAGTGCTCGATGAACATAGAAAGAATAGTGCGTCACTGTCAAGCGCAAGCATAAATAAAGATAACAACACTTCACGCCGAAGGATACGGGTACCGGGCACTTGGTTGACGGTTCGGTGTAGCGCACACAACGATTGCACGGGTAGTCAACGGTACCAGGAAACCCTGACACATGATCGCAGGCGAGAAAGGTGGCCCAGCGGCCACGACACCCGTGCGAAGACTGAATTTTTAAACGTCTGGCGTGCATTATGAAGAGCCGCCACACAACGTCAGCACACTCTGCAGATACAGCTTTAGGTAGGTAACACGGCACCAGGGTGAGTGATAATACAAGTGCGTCGACGCCTTGCGGACAAATAATAACGGCCCCGGAGGTTGCTATAGGTCTCACCGCACACCAATGTACGGCACATCGAAGGACGCGACTGGCATTTGCCCGAGAACACATCCATTGGACGGTCGACGATTGGGCAAAGGTGCTCTTTACGGACGAGTCGAGAGTGTCTCTGTACGCCTCGGACAGGCGTGCTAGAGTATACCGACGACCGACGGAGAGGTTCGCGCAATTCAATGTGCTGCAGGTGCCGCCGTTTTTAGGCGGGTCGGTTATGGTCTGGGGAGGCATCTCTTTATCGGGGACTACGGAGTTGCACACCTTCGATGAAGGCACTCTTACAGCTGTAAGGTATATCACAGACATTCTGGAATCATATGTCGTGCCATATGCCTCCTACATCGGTGACTCTTTCACCCTAATGCATGACAATGCAAGACCACACAAGGCCCAATGTGTGAACGACTACCTTAGGACGGTTCAAATTACGGCGTTGGAGTGGCCAGCATAATAGTCCAGACCTCAACCCAATCGAACATTTGTGGGATATCCTGAAACGTCGGATCCGACAGCTGCAACCCCTCCACGGACCCTCCCGGACCTGCGACAGGCACTGCACGACGTGTGGGATCAAATCACTGTCCAAGACATTCGCCCACTCATCGAGAGCATGCCAGGACGGTGTCAGGCAGTCATCCGTGCCAGAGGGGGTCATACACGGTATTGAGACAGACTCAACACCACCCTCGGCCATCGCCGTACCTACCAACATTGTGTGTTTGTAGCGCCGAACCTCCGAACCCTACTGCGAGACCCTTTGGCTGCACCTTGGCCTCACACTCTATCAACTTACGGTTCTGGGGAGGAATCCACCATGTTATTGTCATTGTCTAATAAAGTGTCTTCGCATTCTTCAACCTTTTCTACCCTTCCTTCGCCCGTACTCTTGTGGGTGCTCTCATTTTGAAAGTAAGTATATTATAATGATATATATATAATATAACTAACTACTAATTATAATTATTATTATAATATAATTATTAATTATAATATATATTATATATATATATATATATATATATATATATATATATCATATATATATAAATATAATATATATATGTAAATTATATATATATATAATAATAATATTTAGCAGGGATTTCACATTTTTCACCATGGCTAAGATAATGAGCTCATTGAAACATGCTTAAATCCTTGAAATTGAGGAAAAGATGAGCATAATTGAAAATGATGCCTGGTGTTTCCGTATTATGGGTCAGGGATTTTTAGGAAATTTAAAGATCCAAATTACAAAACAGCTGATAAAAATGCTCTTTGATTGTTATAAAATAATGGGGTACCGTATGTCATTAAAGGTGCGTTATTTACACTCGCATTTGGACTTTTTTCGAGAGAATTTAGGGGATGTAAGTGAAGAACATGGTGAAAGATTTCACCAGGATGTTCAGACAATGGAAAGACTATACCAGGGACGTTGGGATAGTGCCATAATGGGCGATTATATGTGGTTTTTGATAAGAAAAACCAAATCGATTCGATCCACAATGCACTTTTAAATTCAAAGTAAGCATGTTTTTGGCATATTAAAGCATTGACTTATATTTTGGGGATATTAGTATGTATCTTATCAAGTAAAATGTATTTTTTAAGTTTATGTTTGTAAATTTAAACCTTCAAAAAAAAAAAATTTGTAATAAGTATCTACAGTGTAAGCTCATTAACAAACCTTAAAAATGCCAAAACTTAAATATTGCAATAACTCAAAGTATCAATGATAGAAAAAAATGAAGATCATTTCTGTATTCAGAGTAAAAAAATATACAAGATTCAATAAAAAAAATAAAAAGAAATATTTTTTGTTACATAGTGATTATTTAATCTAAAGGTTTCTCATAATTCTTTACCCAAAAAGTAAGAAGTATCGGCCAAGTATCGGCCATATTAACCAATGCCGATACCGATACCACCAAAAATGGCCGATACTACCGATACCAATACTGATACCGATACTATCGGTACATCTCTAATATATATATATATATATATATATATATATATATATAATATATATTATATATATATATAATTATATATATATATATATATATAACTTATATTATATATATATAATTATATAATAATATTATAATATATATAATATATAATAGTTATATATTATATATATATATATCTTCTTCTTTCTTTTTTTATCTTCCTTTTTGCCCCAAGACTGGGGGTAAGGTGCGTGTCATGCATCGGAAAAGAAAAGCAGCTAGAACGAATATGAAAAAGTGAAAGGATAAGCCCAGCCTTCCGCCCTCTGTACATTAATTAAGTGAGAACTCGTCACAGACAGAAATCCACCTAGCAAAGCTTCATGGGACCGCGACCGCGAACCGCTCACTATGGAAATTCGTCAATGTAATGGGTTCATCCGCCTGGCCCAGGTGGGCCCAACCATGCCCCCATCACAAAACACCGCCATATCACTCCATTATGCACACTTTATTCTCGCTTCTGCCAAACTCACATTTCTCTCTTTCAGACATTCGTTCACCGACTCAAACCACTTTCTCTTCGGTCTCGCCAGCCTGTGTTCCCAAACACTCGCCACTATACCTTAACCACCGACTATCATTCATCTTTCCACATGACCAACCATCTCAACGTCTTTCATTTATTCTTCATTTACCCCTTTCTTCACACCAACATCTCTCTAATAAGTTCATTCCTCATTTTATCAATTCTTCTCACGTCTACATGGCCCTAAGATTTTCCATCTGAAAACATTGAACTTTAGATCTATACTCTTATTCGAACCATAGTTCCTCACTACTATACCAAATATAACAGGTACAACATACCTCATGTAGACCCTAGCGCACTCCAAGACTTAGTCCTTACATTAACCAACGATTTAATTGCACCACCACCTTCCTGCCATTCACACTTTAGTAATACACTCTGCATCATCCGTTCACCTTCTCATCCAACACATATACCCTCAATATTTAAACTCAGACACTTGTTCCACTGCTCACCGCTTCTAACAACTTCACAACTGAGGCTGTCCTCACTCACAAACCAACCTTACTCTTTTATCTACGTTTACTTTCAAACACCTCCTTTTACACACCCTGCAAAATCTCTCTACCAATCCTCAAACCCTCTTCAGATTCGTCACACAAACCAAATCATCCGCATTAAATAGGTGGCACCCTCCACTCTCTTCCATTTCCATCATCTCTAAACATTTCCCTGCCAACTCCCCACCTCGATTCTTTCATAACCATCAATATACAAATTGAATAACCAAGGAAAGGTTTAACACAACTCTGTCTCACTCCGCTAATTAATCCTAAACCAGTCACCATTGACACATTTATTCTTACACACGCTCACTATCGTCCATCATACTTTTGATTCCCATTAAAAAGCCTACCCACCACATCCATATATCACTAACACTGCCATAAGCTTCCCTATTAACTCTATCATAGCCCGTTGCAAATCCATAAACCTAAATAAAAAATTAATTCTTCTTCTCTCTCATTTTTCAATCATTTGTTTCAATGTAAGATTTGATCCACACATCCCTACCATCCTAAAGTCACCTTGTTCTTCACAATCAGTCCTTCAGTCACTCGACGCACTCTTTTCGACCAAAAATACCAGCATATACCTTCCTACAACACTCAAAAACTTATCCCCTATAATTTCTACAGTCCCTTTTCTCCCTTACCCTTATATAAGGTACTATTACCGCTCTCCTCCATCTCGGAACTATACATTCCATAAACGCTTTATTACACAACCTCCAAATCCAATTCAATCACCATCTCGCCCCGTTCTTGATCATTTCATCTACCAGTAATTTTCATCTATACTGCAGATTACCTTTCTTCAACTTTCTCACTCTACCCAATTACCCCCTCCTCCTTACTAATAACCCTCATCCCCAAAATACCTATTCCTTCTGCACCACAAACCCACACACATTCACTTTCACCTCTTCATTAATGCCATGTTATGCAGATTTTTCGAAGTGTTCTTCCACACTCCCCTCACATTCATCAGTTACAAAAGCACCATCCTATTCATTATTCTAAGCAGAATTCGTTTTATTTTTCTTATTCTCATTCTTAACACCTTTCCGCGGCTTTCCTTACCAGAAGAGCTTCTATTCCCTTGTAAGTCCCTATTCATCCTCCTTCCAACTGTTCATTTACCTCTGTTTTCTCCTACGTATGCACCTTTTGTTATTTCTTTTTTCCCTCCTTATATAATTCCAAGCATCTTTCCTTTGAGACTTCATCATTTGCTTTTAGTGCATTCAACCACGCCTCTTTTTTAATACCTTTAAAAACCGCTTCATCACCTCTTCATTTCCACCATTCATGTTATTATTCTTACTTCCTACTTTAAGCACATCCACATACTTCCTTGCACTACAACATGCTTCCTTATTTGCCCCAGATTTGTTAGTATAACTTGTTCACATTCAAACCGACTTTACTAGCGAGCGCTCATCTTACATACTTATCCTTTATTGCCTTGTTCACGTTACATTCTCACTCTTAATTTTCCCTACTTCCTTCCTGTATCACTTCCTCTCCATCCAAGCCCCCACTAACTTAATTTTACATAGAAACATATGATCCGATCATCCCATTCCTAAACCCCTACTGATTAACCTCCCACATATTTAACCATCTCCTTCTTCACCCCATCACAAAATCAAGTCAACTTTTTCACTTCGATACATTTACCTGCACGCAACTCTCGATACTTATGGATACTCTTGTGTTTAAAGAAGTATTAACTTACACACATACTTCTCTCTTCACAGAAATACTCACCTTTCTACATTCCCATTTTCTCCGCACCCCAAAACACCTGTTTATACCATCCCTTTTTTGATCAGCTATCCACCATTCAGGTCCCCCAACACTATCAATCTGAAGCTCCTACTCACCCATTTCCCCAGAACATTATTCAGATTACTCCAAAAATGTACCTCTCTTCACGGTTTCCCCTCAGATGGACATACATCTCGAACAGCATACCTTGGACCTTTTTCAAACTTAAAATTTAACCAGTAAGAATTCTAGGGACTCACACACACAAAGTCCACCATAGCTTTGTACCACAGGTCACACATCAAATGCAACTTCTTCTCTCCCTCTCTCATTCCTTTCCACCCAGCAGACCACACATTTACACCACACAATCATTTTTCAACGTTTCCTTTCACTTTGTTCAGTCACAGCGAGCAAATCAATTTGCCCTTTCTAAATAACATCCATCACCTCTCTCCTCTTCTCCTCAACATTTATTCCTCTGATTTCATGTCCATACATCATACATTTTCGCCGAAAGATAGAATGCCGTTTACGGCGAATCACGACCTTCTCCGAGGCCTGCATTAGCATATATATTATTATATATATATATATATATATATAATATATTATTATATATATATATATATATTATATATATATATATAATATATAATATATTATATTATATATATATATATATATATTAATATCTATATATATTATATTATATATATATATATATATAATATATATATATATATATATATATATATATATATATATATATATATATATATATATATATATATATAATATATATATTTTTTATTTTTATATATATATCGATACTTTTACATATATATATATATAATATATATATATATATATATATATATATAATATATATATATATATATATAAAAATATATATATATTATATAATATATATAATATATATATATATTTATATATATATATATATAATATATTATAATATTAATAAAAAATATATATATATATTATATATATATTATAATATATATATATATATTATATATATATAATATATATATACTATAATATATATAATATTATATATATATATATATATATATATAATATCTATATGACTTCTGTATATATATATATATATATATATATATATATATATATACGATGTGACTTTGTAAGAAACCATTATAATTTTACTTCAGTGTTGCTACCAGAAGTGAAAAGGTAAAATTAGTTTATTTTTATTTAGTTTTCTACATTTTGGAACTCTAATCCATTATCACTCAAGAACTTCTCAGGTGCACCAAATATACTGATACATTTTTCCAGCGCCTTTTCCACTATTTCCTTTGGTTCTTTACTTCTAACCCACACTTCTTTAAATACCTTGTACACAACTCAGCCATAACTAGAAAACCTCTGACCATCAATCTCACCTAAATCCATCACCACCATTTTATTAAAACTCCTTGAAAGAGGAAAGCCCACTATTGGTCTGCTCTGAGTCTTTTGGTACCTCACTCACATATCACACTCATCACTTATCTTCTCAACAACCCTTTTTATATCCTTCCCTTCTTCACCATCTATCTCATTCCCATACGCATCCTTAATTAATTCCCACAATCTGCCTTTACTTAGATGCCCAAATTGTGTATGTAATTTATGCACAATTTTTCCCCTTTCTTTTTCATAACTTAAATCCTCTCTTACATTACCTCCCCACCAAACATTTTGCATTTATGCCCCCTTACGTAAACCTATTTTTAAATGACCTCTTTCGTTTATTGTACATTTAACCACCAGATTGTTCAATACACCAATCGGCATTTCATTTTCTCAAATTCAGACTCGCATCAAGATTCCTCAAAGATTCATATCCTAACAACCATGGAACATCATTCTGAATGACTTCAGTTCTTAAAGAAAAACATTTACCCTCTGTACAACATGGCATATTCATTGTTTTCACTCCTTTATAAGTTGTCTCACCAAAAACATAACTTACATTTATACTTTCCATTGACTCCATCACTTCTCTTCTCTCATCTGCAGTCAGATCTCGTACCACTCTGCCTAGTCACTTTTCACCAATTACATTCTGTGACAGGGTTGGTTATTTTTTTGATTTTTTTTTAGTAAAAAATCAATTTTTTTATTTTTTCTTAATTTTTTTTTTATTTTTTCCGATTCGTGATGTCACGCAAAATACAATTTGTAAACAAACTTTTTTAAGTTTGATATAGTATTATTTTATTTTTTTTAAGTGATTTATTCATTCTATATAAATCAAAATGGAAATTCAGGAAGGGTAAGCAACTGTGAAATAAAAAAAAATTGTGTTTATACTAAATTATACTTTGGTGAGCTATAAATATTCATAAAATAGGGCATAGGCGCTGCAGCTATTATATGAGCCTATCGGGAATCCCATTCAATTTGAGTAAATAGACCCAATGACCCAGTATGCTTATGCGAAACCCACATTGCGAAAAGAAAACGCATATAATAGAGGATCAAACCAGCATTAAGGACGGAGAAAACCCCACCTCGGAAAAATAAAACAAGAGAAATATTGGCAAAGAATTTGAGTCATGTAGTTAAAATCAAAATTCGGGCATTGATGAAGGAATCAACCATCAACACAATATATTTTTTGACGAAGACGAGATACTATATGAGGAGTCAATACCGATACCAAAATTTTTGCCGATACCCGATACCGATACCGATACTTTTATCCCTATAAATTTGGCCTAAGATATATTTAAATCTATACATAAGGAATATTTATATTTCTCTATGATAAATCAAGGAAATATATAATATTTATATATATATAATATATATATATAGTAGTTGATATATATATAAATAAATGTATAAATTTGTTATATACATAAATATAAATATATTATATATATATACTATATATATTATAATATCATAAATATATATATAATATATTTATAATTATATATAATTATATAATTATAATATATATAATTATATTATATATATATATATATATATTATAATATATATATATATATATATATATATATATATATATTATATATATAATTATATAATATATATATAATAAATATATATATATACTAATATATATATATATATAATATATATATATTATATATATATATATATATATATATATAATAATATATCAGATATATGGTAATTGACTGTATGAGATAGAGAAGCACTGGTAAACAAAACCATTAATATTCTCTTAACAATGCGGCGGGTACATCCATGTCTGATAGCTCTCGAGCAAACGTGTTGCCTCGTGTATCGTTTAAATGTGGCTCGTGGATTAGGATTCATCACGTTTATTAAAAATAAAATAGTTTTAAAAATTACACAGGCCTGTATTTGAAAAAAAAATTTCTGTTCTGGTTTTTCTGAAGTGTTTCTACCACGAAATTGTCCTCCCTAAAATTGAATTATGAACAATCTCATTTTTGCTCAATCAGGTCTGGGTTTTGAGATACAGCGCGCACTACTACTTTTAGAAATTGGGTAATTTTAAGAAAATTTCGTTATTAATAAAAGTTATTTTAATAAATTACAATTACTTGTAAACTAAGTAAAAAAATAAATACCGACTAATTCGACTTTCCTTTAATTAATTTTAAAACTTACAGACTACTTATGAGCCTACACCAAGACGTGCAAGAAACTATTTTCCAAGAAACGAAGTCCTTGATGATTTCCGTTTGTGAAGCGATGTTGGTTCCGTGGCGTTTAAGACACCAGCAATAGTCAGCTTAGACATGTTGTGTCCCCTGCGTCCTTGATATCTTGTTTCCATTGTCTTTATGTCTTGTGAAATCTTTCAACCTTGTATGTCCGTCGGCTGTAATATCCAACAGTTATGCGGGAATAGTATCAAAGATGTGGAATGGATGATAAAGCATTTTAAATCGACAAAGCTAGCCACATTTTCTTCGAAGCTTTTCATAAGCTCATATTTACATGTGAAGATATATTCTGAGCTTCTTTTATTTCCCAAAAAACCGTCAATTACTTTACTAAATGATCGCCATGCATCCTCTTCACTGGCTTCCATATTGGTGTAAAATGCTTGTCCCTTTAACGAGTTCTAATTGGGGACCGGACAAATATGCCTGCAATGGAGCTTTGAACATCCACTTGATGTTGGCGAATTTTGCAGTAGTACTTAAAAGCCTTGGCCTTCTTATTCATCTTTGACAAAGTTCTTCATCAGGCCAAGCTTTATATGAAGAGGAGGCAGTAAAACATTTTTTTGTAGGGACTGAGGTTCAGTCCAGTCTGTACCGAAGTTTAGAATGGAGCAGCCAATTTGGGGAATGTCCTCTCGAAGCTGGCCAGATTTTTTTAATATAGTAAGACTAATCACACGGCTATCCCAGAGCACATAGAAAGCAAGGATATTATTGTGTAGCCGTCCTTGCATCCCAAGAAGAAGGCACACAACCTGAAAGAAAAGGTTAAATTCTAAATACATTAATGTAAGTAAATTAAAAATTGAACTGTCTTATTACGCCTTGCATATTGATGACATGGTTTTCTAAGGAAATTATATTTTTTCATAGGTATTTTTTTTAAAATGAAGAATTTATATGACAAGAAGAAATGGGAAATATTCCTTACTTGAGAATCACCAAATATTAACCAGTTGTGGTTAGAGTACTTGATTTTATTAATCAATACCTCCATATTTTTGTAGCTTTCTCTTAACTGAACTGAATGGGCAATAGGCACGGATGCCATTTTATTGCCAATATTTAAGAGTAATGCCTTCAAGCTTCTGCTGAAGAATCAATGAAGAGACTCCATTCACTTGGTTGTAAGGAAAGGCCATAGATCCTTTTTCTTAAACTCTTATTACATCATTGCAATATCAGATCCAAATGCTGCAAAGAAGCAAACTGCATAAGTAACTTTCGGGAAACTCTTCGTCTCTATTCTGATACCAAAAGTCAAGTAGTTTTCTTAAGAGAAGAGGAGGTTGTTCTCACTAAGACGGGATGCAAAGAAGTTGTGCCTTCTCTTTAGAAAGACCAAGATCTCTAGTCAAATCATTTAATTTACTTTGAGTGAGTGGTTTTGGCCGAAAGTGTTTGTTAGACGTGTAGCTGATATGTCACTGAATGTCAGTGTCAAACCACTTCTATATCTTCTAATATTGTCTTGGTAGCTCAGTATTTTCGAGGTGGAGAAGAAACTGGAACTCCTGGACCTGTGGTTGTGGTTTAATGGCAGAAGGAACATCAGGGTAGACTACAGTGTGGTTTGCCAAAAGAAATGGTTTTTTGAGAAAAAAAAACTACCCAGGGTTTTTTTTCGTTTTTTTTTTTTCAAGATAAAAAAACAGAAAAAGACCCTGAATTTGGGTTTTTTCAAGTTTTTTTTCGATGATTATTTGTGTGCACAGATTTGAAAAATGGGTTAAGCGTCATTTCAATAGTTATATATATTATATAATATCATATTTTAAGAGTCACATACCTATATACATTATATGATATATCAGTATAGTTATTATATAGATAATTATTATTTTATTTTAGTCATAAATTGTTTGCATGATGTGTCAGTTAATGCGATAGGCCCTCACTTTCTATATTATACTGTAATGGTTGACCCCTTATATTATAATATATAATATATATATATATATATATATATAGTATATATATATACTATATATAATATAATATATATATACTATACTAATATATATACATTATAAATATATATATATATATATAATAATATATTATATATATATTTATTCAACATTTTTTTCACTTTTCTTGATTCAGTTGATCAGTGTTCATGTAGTAACATGAATGCCTGGACTGTAAGAATCAACGATCGATAGCGAGTTGATGTAAAAATAGATTCCAAATGCCATAAATTATTTTTAAAATCTACTTAATTAAGGCATATTTGATATTTCGCTTAAAAAGATATTTACCACTCCTAGAGCTAGTGGCTAGCATAACAATAGCCAAAAATTCCTCATATATATATATATTCAAAAAATAATTATATAATATATATATAATATATATATATATATATTACTATATATACTATATATAAATAATTTTATATTATATATATTTTAGTATTATATTATTATATTATATTATATTAGTCTTATATAAGTAAGTAAGTAATTTATATATATATAACATTTTAAATAAATTATTATTTAGACTTATCTAAATTATGTAATAAATATAATAAGATTATATAATTAACTACTAATCACATTTTATTTTCTTTAAACCATATTAGTATATATATAATATATATTATAATATATATATAATAATAATATATATATATAATATATATAGAATAAATATATCAATTAGGTGTCAAAAAATGTTTCTTATATTTTTCGAAATATAGAGCTCTTCAATCTTACCTCAGGGTATATTATATCTTTTAATAGATATTATGAATTAAAATATAATAATCAAAAATCAAAAATCAAAAACTTCATATAATCATAATTTAGATGCATTATTTTTACCTTTAATGAGTACAGTCACGATCAATACGAACAAAGTTCAGTAGTATGGAATGAAGATCTCAATGACGAATATAGATAAATAGTTTCCACAAGGTTCGATGTAAAATTATTTTTATGACAAACCGAGTTAACACTCAATTTGAGAGAATTCGAAATTCATTTGCCTGCAGTACTGCGAAAATTGAAAAGTAAAACTACTTCGCGCGTAAAAATTATTTTTATCCCGATCTGCCAAAAGGATACCAAATATCGCAGCATACAACACCTATTTGCAAAAACGGTTATGTTGGCTTTCCACTTAAAAACAGGCAGGTGATAATATAAGTTCTTATATTCCTAGTCCAACTACACCATCTTCATCAATGGCATTGGACGTCACCTGAGAGTGTAGTGTGATGTATAATAATATTCTATTATATATTATTATATATATATATATAATATACTATATTATATATATGATATATATGTATATATATTTTATTTATATATTTTATCTTATACTATATATATAATAAGTTATATATATATATACTATTTAAGTTTCCAGGTCTATATATGAGGATTAATAATATATTATATATATTATTTATTATATATATAATTATCAGTAGGTTATTTATATATAATAGTATATACTATATATATTTATAATTTTTATATATTTATATATTATTAATATATATATTTATATATTATTATTTTATTATTTATGTTTGTTATATATATATATATGGAGGTATATATCTACAATATGGTAATTTAATTAAATTATATTATATTTATTTATGTATATATAAAACGATAAAAACAATATTGTATATAATATTATATATATTATATAATTATCACAGTATATGATAGTATAGTATACTAATAAATATAAATCACATATTTTCACCTTTCATAGGACCGAAACAATTCATCAGCAATCCGCAGGACAAATATACTAAGCTGTAATATTCCTGCCTGGATATTGAACGCTATACAACCATATGAAATATTTTTTTCGCACCTTTCATAGCAATTTTGCTATTAAAGCCATAACAATTTTTTTCCATCTCGATGTCAACATGAAACTTTATTAAAACATAAATGCCGCTAATTAGAGAAATGGGGGAATAAATTAGGTGTTTTGCCCCAAAATTTTGGTGCTTCTTATTTTTTGTCCTATTAATTTTGTGAAAGTTCATGAAAATCGAAAATTTCATATTTACATCCAAAATCGTAAAATGTTTTTTCTTTCAATAAATTACGAAGAAATGTTATATACCATGACGAAAATATTAATAAATAATTTAACTTAAATATTTTTAGTCAACTCTTTGAAATAAATGCTAAGTGGCCAAGAAATTGAAATGGGGGATAAAAGGTGAGTCACTATGCCTGGGGTGATAAAAGAGATTAGTGATATTAATTATCTCTAATGATATGTGTACATTAGATAATTTTTTTATATAATTAATGAATTAAAAAAGTATTAAAGGGGTTGTAAAATTAATTTGGGTATGTGGTGAAAAACAGTCTAACTTATAATTTTATTATAGACATTAATTTTAAACGAAGAGTAGCTATATTTTGTAGAAAAGTAATAAATTTTCATAAATAATTTTTATATACTGCATACAAAAACATTTTTATTATAGTAAAGTGCTTTTATTATTTTATACTAATTTACCAAGATTATTTTTACAAAAAAATTATTTTTTCCTTTTTCCATGCTAATATTCGTTTCTTAAGTTTCGTGAGACACCTCTCCTCACAACTCAGAAAGACTGTACCTACAACCACTTTTTCCGGGGTTTTGAACTTCACCTCTTATCCTTCTTTGAAAAGGGTTTCATATGGCTGATTGTATCTTCTGGTGGTATCGCTGATACCTGCACCATCTTCAACATCTATAATAGCCTGTAAGATGTTTTCTTGGGTGTACATAAGTCACCTGACACCTACCTTCCTTTTGGTACGGTTACTTTCGTCTGGCATCTGCAGAAGGTGGAAATAGGTCTCTTATGTTGTCGAATTTGAATTATCAAATTGCTGTAACATCAAAGACATTAAATACCCGTATAAAAGGGAAATATATTTAAAAAAAAAAAAAAAAAAAGTTTTATGATAACTCTTATGCATCTGCCCATAATCTTCAATTATTACCACCCATAAGTGAAACCTTAATATTGTTACAAACTACATTAATGTAAAATTATTTAGATGAAAACTCTTACCTTTACACTGTTCTATATTGTGTTAAATCGATTTTTTGAAAGATTTAGTATTCAATATTCTGCAACTCTTAGAAATTTTTTTAAAATTTACAATTTCAATTTCTAAAAAAGGGGTGAACTTTTTTTTTGAGTTATAATTGTCATTTATTTAATTAAATAACTACAAAATAATTTAATATACTGTAATTATTAAACTAACTAAAAACCATAATTGGAAACTCCTAATGGTTTCCATTATTAAAATATATTAAATATTACAAACTGACTCATTTTACCCCTTGAAGCCCATTTTGCCCCGTTTTACGGTAGGTATAAATCTTGTCCTCAAAATGGTGGAAAATTATGGAAAAACGTACATCAAAAAACAATCTCTTGCCAAAAGGATTTCTGTAAATCTGCTCAGATCTTTTAAAGCTGTCCCACCAGTTTCTGCCCTATTGAAGAGGGTGTTCTCACTGTTGGCCAATAATCTGGTCTAAGCTAAGAAAAACAGATTGGTGTACAAGCAGAAAGCCCCGGTAAAAATTTTTACAAAAAAATTTTTCCCCCTTTTTAATAAAAATGAAAAAAAGGTGAACAGAAATAACAAAAACACAAAAATAAATGATTTGCTTAAAGAATTATAAAAATCCTTTAATGGCTAAAATTTTAACCAATATTTGTAAGTTTAATTTCCAAATTAACTTCTTTAAAAAAACAATTTTCTTATTTTTCTTAAAATGTTTGAAAAAAAACCCATTTGTTTTTTTTTCAAGTTTTTTTTCAATGTGGGTTTTTCTGAAAAAAACCCATGGGGACAATCGATTGTCCCCAATTCGTGCGAACCCTGCTAGACAGGTGTGCTTGTTGTTCTATTGATAACTCTGAAAAAAGGTTTCGCCTACTTAATTTACATAATATTCCAATTAATATTTTCAAAAATTTATACAAAATTCTTGGTAAAAAAAAAAATTACCCATTTTAAATACAATCAATTTTTAATATATACAATTATAGAGTATATATATATATATATATAATTAATATAATATATATATTATATAATATATATATATATATATATATATATATATATATATATATATATTAATATATATAATAATATATATATATATATATTATTATATATATATATATATATAAAAATATATATATATATAACCGTATATTATATAATAAATATATATATATATACAATTTAACCACAATTTCTCTACCACCAGAATAATACACTATTTTTTATACACAATTACAATCAATAGGCTACCAAAAAGATTTATAAACCTTTCTAGATTTCTCAAGGACTATATTCGTAAAGTAATTTTCTCACCTTTGAGATTGGTTCATGCAAAAATAGCTGTCTGTAATATGGTCCTTGCCTTCTCTCCCACACCTAAGTGTACACCAAATGAACAGTGGACAGTCGATTCGTTGCCCTCACATCCCCAGCGCGCTTAAAGGCTACCTGATACAGCTTTTGCAATCCACATTATTGTGGTAGCCGCAAAGGAGATTTTGTCTTGATCTCCTAGCTTATTCCAAAATATGCATATACTGTAAAAGGAACTTTCACTAACAGCGTTTAATAAGTGCATTATAACCTGGTCACTAAACGTTAACTTCATTTTTGCAAACTACACAACAATAACAAAATCTATCAGGACTGTTTTTACAATTTCTATTTTCATTTGAATTTTATGAAATATATGGAGTTTTCTGCTAATGTAATTTCGACTCTTGGCAAGTAAAAAAGTGTCACCAAGATAAAAGTAAAGCGTTTAGAAAAATACACTTTTAAACGACTAGTTCCCTAGAATGAGAACAGTCTAATGGAGTTAGGGT
>JABUQX010129746.1:0-12030 GCA_015478945.1 Trachelipus rathkii
TGTGTAAGCTAACCTTTACATTGAGCACTCAATTCTTATATTTAATAAATTTTATATGTATATAAATATACCTTAATAAATATATTTATATAGTAAAAAAGACATTATTATATTTTCATTTTTATACTATTTTTGTGTATATTCTTGTTTATTATATTATTATATTGTTATATTATTTCGTTTATATATATTATATTAATTGAGGAAAGCTTACAACCATTCATTCATCATGTATAACTATCTTGCCATCAACTTTACACATATGCATTTCACTTTATATTTATTTATTTATATTTTAATTTACTTTTTACTTTTTCCTATAACTGATAATTTTCTAAGGATTCCAAACATGTATTCATTTTCGCTGTAGCTATTGTAGTTTTTTGAGATATGATTTTTTTTATTTTTTTTATTTTTTTTTTTTTTTAGCATTTTCCGCACTAAAATGTTACAGGATTCTCCACAAATGTATTCCTTTTTCCTAGTATCTATTGTAGTTTTTGAGATAATGAGGATTGTGAGGTGTTACTCAAAAGTCGTTTTTAAACCAATTAATAGACACAATATTGATGTTATATCACTTGTGGTTGCCGCATCCAACTCGGCGAATCTCTATAGCAAGCTAGACCCGGGATGAGAATTGTGTGAAGAAACTTGTCCGAGTGTTCTCTCATTTCGTCTACTCATCTCGTGGATACGGATCTGGTCTGTGTGTCTACAGTAGGTTATAGTATAGGGCGGGGGGCTATAGGTTATATATAATATATAATATAATATACTAGCCAAAATGCTATATGGTATAAGGTATAGTGTGAGTATTATATATTATTAATATATAACATACTAGTATGTATATAATAGTAATAATATGTACTATACTCGTTATATATATACTATGGTGAAATGGAGATGGGTCTGCAAGCACGTCACGAGGAGAAGGATCGTTAGCAATATATGGACATAGTTATAAATATAGCGATGATATTGGGAGGGGCGTACGGCTTCATATCTAATATGCTAGTGTTCAAAATATATATATAATTATTATTGAGTATTTTATTATGCATATGTATAACCACTAATATAATATGCTTATATATATTAGGTGAAAGGGGTTATAATAAGTAATAGTGAGATAATACTCTTCTACAAAATAATTATATTTGCTTTCATTTTATTAGAGTGTATGTAATATGTGTGTGTGTGTGGTGCATATGTGTGATTGTGTGTAAGAACTAGGTTTCTTGTGTGTGTGTCGATAAAGACTTACTCATATGGCTATAATGCACATATTGTTTTCTAATTGACATAATAATATATATTATATTAGGTATATATATTTACTATTATAGATATATATATTGTTGCTTTAAATGAAGTAAGTGTAGATTTTATTATGATTAATAACTTAAAACATATACAAATTATGTGTAAAAAATCTGGAAGTGACCTATATCATTTTTTACATATAATATATACCATATAGGTCAAATAACTGTATATAATGACGAAGCTATATATATATAGATTGGTATTAAAAAAAATGATTAGAGAAAATTAACAAAGATAATAAGACGATTAGGCACTTTAAAATCTATATGCTGGCACATGATTATATTTAGATCTCTAAAATTCATCGTTAGTGCGAATTGTGTGTGGGGTAAAGTGGATATAATTTTGAACTTTCAACAAATATTTTCAGTTTAGATACTTGAATCCTAAAGAATCATTTGGGAATGTACTTTAGAGATAAGCTTATTTGGTAAATATAACATAGATCAAGCTTTTGAGTCATTCTCATATATTAAACAAAAGAACATAAGAGAGTCGCCGGTTTATTAATTCGGCAAATAGTAAGAGACTAATTGAATTCTTTATTTATTTCTTGCTAAGCAAGAGTAACTTTCAGAGGGCATGATAAAAGTTCGTCTTCTTTGAATAAAGGACAACTAATTAGAGCTTCTTTTTATTACATGCAGAAATACGTATAGTGTTCGATTAAGAGAAATTTTTGTTCTTCGCGTCAAAAATTTTCCAAGGAACTTCAACCAGTGTGATTCAAAACTATCTAATTTTAAATGCGTGATGTTAAAGTTTTAGATGACCACATAGTGATGAATTTAATGGACCCTTTCTTTCATTCAATGTGGAATTGAAACGATGAGATATATAGTACAGGGTAACACTTTCCAGATATTATGTCGTAATACGTTGACAAAAATTGCAATATACAAGAAAAGATTCTTTTTTTTTTCACCGGTATCAGAAAAAGTTAGGAGGCTGTATTTATAACAATTGTCTGTACATTGAGATTCTTGACAGTTCTAAATGTCACATCAAAATTAATTTTGTTGATCAGACCTATCGATGGGGCCTCATTATGCGGCGATATTTCGCGCGGTTTATAAACTCAGTAATAAAAAAGCAAAACAGAAATCAAAATAAAAGGATAATCACCACATTTTTGTTGCGCAAATTTTTTTTACATTTTAATTTTATTTGTTATCATTTCCATCTGTTAGCTTGACTTTTCCTTCAATACAGTACTCACGACTCTTGCTTGAAGCAACAGTTATTTCAGTCAATCGAGTCATTTTCGTGTGGGTTTGTTTATTCATTCCTTTATTTAGGCCAGTCTTCGAAGCACAACGAATCGGTTATATAGCAAATTTAACCTATAATGTATAATCTATAAAGCTTTTTATATCACATCAAATAGTTGGAATTTTTAAAGCAGGAAAAGTTAACTACTTTGGTTGTTAAATGAACAGTGTCTTATATGTGGGATCATCATATGAGTGGTATATTTAAAATGTATTTATAGATTAAAAAGAGAGCTGTATATATACTGTTTCTTATATAAATACATTAATATACGGTTTATTTTTTTTTTTGCCTATTTAATTATTTGTTTATGTATTATTATTTAGATAATATAATATATATATATAGTAATATATATCCGCTTGTTAATTTTATGCACCTCCTAGAAAAGGGCATGACGTGGGAAAGCTAGACTCGCGCTCAACTCGCTACTCACTACTTCTTTGTGTGTGTAGTTAGGTATATATATTATATATAATATATATTATGATTATCAAAATTTAGAATATAAAATGGAAGAACATCTATTTATGTATATCATATATACTATTATAATTAATGAATTAATAATTAGTACTTACTATATTATATAAAATAATTAATATTATATATATTAAGAAAATTTCGACTATGTTATTTAGATTATAAAGTAGTATAATAGTATGATAATAATTTTAATTTATAATAGATAAGTAATATTTGACCATAAGGGCCTATTTTGTGTGTTTGTTCAGTATCTTTAAATAATTTCTATTATGATCTGTACATACATTTTGTTATTAATCTTTATGCTGATTTGGGCCTCTTCTTTGAGTGGCCTCTTATTATATCACGTTCTTTGTGAAGTCACACAACACACTAATAAATAGTTTAAATTTACGATTCTAGGTCATTTTTAATTAACTTTTATATTATATAAAAAAAAATTATAAGTATAAGTTTACATTTCGTATCTTATTCACTGTGCACTCTATCAAATTTTGATCGAATTAATGCATAAAAATATTACTGAAAGTATGAAAACAGAGTTATGAAAACTTATTGTGAACCACCCATCAAAATAACAAAAATTTTCTATGATAATATATAATATATACTGAAGTAGTTTTATTTATTATATATTATATATAAGTATATATATATATATTATAAATATTATTTATATATATTATATATATATTAATTATCTACTATGTATATATATTATTATTTGTCTATTTTTATATAATGTATATTTATTTTTATGCTAATCACTCAATTGTTATACTATATATATATTATTATATATATATTATATATTATTATTATAAGTGAGATAGTTAAACATATATTGTGTGTGGTGTGTGTGTGATGTTGTGTTTTGTTGTGTGCGTAGTAGTTTATGAGATGGTTTTTATCTCGTGATAGGTTGGTTCTATTAAACATACCGACACTTCATGGTTAGAAAATGGCTATGGAAGATATAAAAAAAACATAACTATATCTTAAATCATGTAATAGAAGTGAAAAATCTATGATATTTTTTTTCTAAAGTGTCATTTGTCTGAGATCTAGTAAAGAAAAGAAACGAGAAAGATATATTATAGACTAGAGCAGAACGTATGAATTTTCACAAAGTTAAAACGCTATTCCTCGATTTTGAAGAAAGGATTGATAAGTATATATGATGGTGCATTGGAGTGATCATATGCTATAGCTCAATCATTTTTAGTTATTCATATCAAATTGTACTGTACAAAACATGTGAAATGCAGATATAAACAATAGGGAAAGAAGATGGACGATTTAAGAGAATGAAATAAATAAATAAAGTGAGGCGCATGATTTGTAAATCTGGCGAAAATTTATAATCGTAAAAATGATGCAATGTTCTACGCTAAAGACGGTGGGGGTATTTTACTATAAAAACGTTACTGAATTCAAAACTTTAGAGGAAATAAAAAATGGAATTAAAGAAGTCTTGTTTTTACATTACACTCTTCTACATATTGTCTTTCAACTCATATAATGACTGAATAGCCTTTGTTAGAAAAGTGGACAACTCGTCACAGTGCATGATTAATGTTGCTATGAAACATAACGATATTCACGGCACTCCAGTATATTGTTTTCACACATGATAGTCACAGAGTGAGATGAATGAATTGAAAGAGACTTAAATATGAAAGGTTTAAAATAGCCTTTATGCGAAAGTTGAGATGTTAGTTTATTTTGGTGTATATATTGGGAAGAAGCAAGCTTACGCACTATTAACTAGACATAAACGAATTCGATCGTGTTTAAGAAGTTGAAAAGATATTTATGGACAATATACTTGTGAATAAATGATGATTAAAAACATGGGAGAAAAGATAGAGTGAATAAGAGTTTAGCGATTACAGAGCAAAGACTCACTAGCCGGTGATCATGTGTGTATGGGGGGTGGTAGTAGTTTTGTGAAAGTTTCATATAAGTTGTAAAAAAACATTGAAAAAAGAGGGTCTCTCGTTTCTAGCAGACTGATGACGCCACTTTGTGTCATAAAAATGAGATGGAGCTGAGTATAATGTTTAGAGTAGTGGAGGATAAAAATCCCGTAGAAAAGTTCTTGTCAATTGTTAAAATACCCAATGGAAAAGCAGAAACTATTGGAAATGTTATCTTCATAAGGAGCTGAAATGATCTTGATTTACAAATGTATGAAACAATTATATTTCGCTCTAACACATTCTGATCGGTGTATTCTAATATTACCTGGAAAAAAGTTGAAGGTGTAAGAAAAAGGCTTTCAGAAAGAGGCAAAACAAAAAGAAGAATTCTCTATATACATACTGTAGCACACTGTATTGTCCCTGCAGCAGCCTCCTTCAGGAATAAAAATCACCAGGCCAAGTTACTTATTCTTATATTTTGAAAAGGCATTTACAAGCTGTTTAGCAAGTCGCCAAAAAAAAAGAGAAAATATTTTGAATGATATTCAATCATTAATCAATGATCCAATCCTCAAGATTCCAGAATGCATTGAAGTGAGATGTTACTCATTTAAATAGATAGTGGAATGACTGTCTTCAGCTGATCTAGTAAAGTAGTCAATTTTTATAGAGAACATGGCTTGTTGATCAATGAGGAGAAAGCGGACAGACTTTTGTCATTATTCCACTTGCAGGGGGCCTAATTTCGCTGGCTAAATCAGAAATGAGTTTTCAGTTGTCAATCATTCACCTATGTTATGTAATGAAAAGAACTCTTAGTGCACTCTCTTAATTTAGCAATGTCTTGAGCAAAAAAGGGGAAGAAGTGGTAAACGAAGTAACATAACTAATGGAGAAAAATTTTAAAGTAAAAATATTGCAAATCAGTGTGTGGGACGTCAATAGTGACTTACATTAAACGTTCGGGTGTAGAAAGTAATGGAGAAGTTTTTGCAATCTGAAGTGCGCCTAGATTGCTGATGAATGATAAGAAAATGCATTATAAAAGAGGATAGAAGATGATACTGCGAGATATGTGTATCCGAAAAATGAAGAAAGGTATCAACGAAATCAAATTTTGATATAATGATATTTGCTAGTCGCTTTGGAGACGTTTGTCATTAACTATAATTATACCGCGCCATATTGAAGTAGGCAAATTTTTGTGACAGATTTCGATGTTAATTGCGAATTGGCTGTACTAGCATGACCTAGAACATCCTTCAATATTTTATTTTATATCATTCGGAATTGGTAAAATTTAAAAATTGAATATATTTAAAAACAGAATGATGGTCGAAAATATATTAATCTCGTAATTGGTGTTTGATACTCCTTGTGACGCTACAAAAGCTCAGTGAAATCTTTCTTGTCATATTTCTACGAGCAACGATAGCCTCGATTAAAAGATCGTTTAGTACTATGAACCGAATACTAAGTAAGACAAGAAATAGAATGCTGCCAGAACCTTAATGCATTGTATGATGATAGGCATCGAGGGGACAAAATTGTGGAGGATTTTTTAGAAAAATAAACTGACATTATTTGCAATAGAAACCGTAGATTTACGAAACGCTTAAACTTAACATCTTTAAAATACCCCTAACTTAACGTAAGTAACTAAACGTGGGGTACGGCCTACGGAAGAGTATATTTATATAGATATTTATTATTTATATATATATCTATTATATTTATATAATATATCATATATTATATAATTTAATTATATTATATATTGATATGTATATATAGGGGCTTATATATATGTATATATATATAATATAATAATATTAGTATATAATATGATATATATTAATGAATAATAAGAAGAATATATTATTTATAAATAATATCCTTTTGATGTTTATATATATTATAATAATATACATATAATAGTAATATATGTTTTAATCATTAATTTACTATATATATAACCATATATATTTTATATATTATTTAAATATATATATATATATATATTATAATCATATATATTATAATATTATATAATTAAATAGTATACTTAGTTTTTTACCAAAGGATTATATTCCTTATTTGAAAAGGCTCTAATATTTAATTCATTTTATATTTTCATTATAAGCGTCTCTAAAAGGAGCATTATTATAAGAAGGAATGAGAATGGAAAAATATGCTCCATAGTGTCAGTGAGAATTGCTATAGTAATTTTTTCTACTGTTTATGATTGCCTACCGCATATCAATCATTAATCACTCCATTAGAAGTTTAAAAAGTGTAATCTCAAATTAGATCTGCTCTATTCTCGTACAGTGTGGGAGGACAATTCTACAAGTAGCTTGAAGATAGACGATACAATATTAAGTAGGATATTAAAAAAGAAAACTTATCAATATACGGCAAGGAATTGAATGTTATTCAAAATCTTGTATTTTGTTTTTAATACGATCTACGATGCTAGTAAGGAGTTTCACGATCTGTTCAAGGCTATTTACAATCTTCTGAGGTAGATGATATTCATTTTTGTTGGTGAACATTTAAATCATCTGAAATGATGATTTGATAATATGAGAGGAAAGAATGAGGGGTAAAATTTGTTTAGATTGTAAAATAATTTAGATAAGTCAGCAGATTCAGGAGATAGATAGACAAAAAAGATTAATTTAGTAGGATACTGGAAGACATTCGCAGTCAAAGAAATAACAAATTCGAAAGTGTAGTAACGAGAATATTCGATTTTTTTGTGCACACCCAAATAATATCCACCTTTGGATGAGAACTGAGATTTGAGAAAGCCAAACGTAATATAATAGAGCTCAGTTTGCGAGAGTCTAAACACATGCGCTTCGGTTTAGATGGTGCTCAGCAAGTGGAAATTGCGATGATAGATATCACACCTGCAGTTCAATAGCAATATCAACTTCTTCATCAGAGTCTAGCAATTCTTAAGTGATAATATGTAGAAGATGCTAAACAATTCCTGACTGCCACATTCTTTATCATCTTTGAGGTTATATAGATATTCACCATCTTAAAGATGTAAAAGGAGTGAGTGTGCAACACGTAGAACGTGCGATATGAGCAGGAAGATTGGATGATGCCTAAACTAGACAACTAGACATGCCTCCAAGCATTCCTATCTCCTAATGTAGTGTGCTGTAGAAACCCTCTTTATAACGTGTGAAAGCACTCTGGGCCCTACAGGGCAAAGAAATGATCTACTTAATCTAACATCTCATATGATCAATGCCACAGCGCAGAAAATACTCTGTTCCATATATATATATATATATATATATATATATATATATATATATATATATATATATATAAATATATATATATATATATATATATATATATATATACTATAACTATATATATATATATATATATATATATATATAATTTTTAGATTAAAGACTTTTGTTAACGGATGTTTATAGCGACGATACAGAAGATCTTCATGGCAAGAACATCAGCATTACCCCAGAAATCAGATGCTACGTTATCAAAATTGGGGTGTTTAACAATTTTTCGCATTTATCGTAGAAACGCTTTCGCCTCGTGCGCCGCTGTTGGCATAGCATAAAATATATTAAAAACATTTTTGTTTTTACCAAATCTTTTATTCTTTATAAAATTAAGTTCTTTGTATAAACACACACAAAAATAAGTTCTTTGTAGAACATAAAACAAATTTATTAAAAGCATTTTTATAATTTTACTAAACCCATGTTGTAACATTACCATAATCAGCAATTAACGTAAGCCGCCGGTAGCATCACTAACCTATGTATCACTATTCCAACAGTAATTGCTAACTTATAACTTTAGTTTTAACGTCAATAAATTGGCGCCGCCATATGCGTCCACACGAAACGCGCCCCAGAACTTGGGGTATCATAACATACCTACGACGCTGCCAGACGAATAAACTGGCAGCATTAACGAAAGTTACTGTTTTTAAGAAATAGATAAAGTAACTTAACATTACATCACAAACGTAGCATAAATATTTAAAATTGCGATTATTGATTAGCAATAAAAACTTTAAAAATATTTATCATATCATAACTAACTAACATATTAAAAAGTACGAACAAATGCTAATATAACAAAGTTTTCTCGCTTATCAATTTGATATCCAACAGAAGCGAGGTTTTAAATCGTAGACTTGCTTATCATCACCTAAACTAGACTTCAACATGCCTTAACATGCCACAGCATACACGTACAGATATTCATCGTATAACGTTAAAAGTGTTCGTAACGGCATTAGTGAATTTACCATTACCCCCAAGGCAGCCTTCAAACTCACTTTTCACAACACCATCTATAACTAAAAATTAATAAAATTTGACCAGAATTCCTAACCTATCCTATCAGGTTGAACAACTTGATAAATGCTAACAGCAAGCTTTTTAACTCGATAGAGGCATAACATTACTGTTATGTTGCCTAAAACATAACGCCTAATTGCCTTTGTACAAATAAAACTGTTAACATTAACAAAGTTCTTCACTTAGCAGGAAAATATATAACATTTTTTGATTTAAAAAACTTAGCCAAAACCCCACACCTCTTTTATTTCAAATAAAGCAAAACCTAATAATAAAATTTATCATATGTGAAGAAGAGAAAAGATGGTCTATCGGGTTTCTATTATCTTATATTAATGATTTGACTTCTCAATATCGTTTTCATTTTTTTCTGTCTGTTGATGGGAGAGAGAGGCTGACTAACACTTGCACTGTATAGCTATGCAGCATTTACTGCCACCTGAACTAAGAAGGAGATGTATGTGAAAACATCGTTGCAAGAGGCTGGCAACATAATGTAACACTATACATGAACTAAGGGAAAAACCGCACGCGGCATATGAAGAAGACGAGTAACGCTGTACCCTCTTGCTAACATAACAAAGGTTTTCACATCAATAAAGTAACATAACTATCTAAAGAAAGGCCATTTTGCAACAACAAACCTAACAAATTCCTCACAAACGAATGAAACTATGCACCAACGTTTAACAAAGTTAGCACCTTGTGTACATCCAGTAGTAAAGAGTGGCTAACATCTTTCTAAAACTCAACAATCCACTATTCCAACATATCTCAAACATATCAATGCAAATTTTACATTTAATATAGTAATATTTGTATCAAAAGGCAACCCAAAGAATTAACTAGCCTTGTTTCATGCTGATAAATTAATAATTGCCCCAACAACAAAGTTTTAACATTTTGTAAAACTAACATAAAACCACCTAAACTAAGACCCAAAGCTGTATATATTACATACCTTGCAGAATAAATACTTTCCAAAGATTAATAAAAAAGTTTAAATTCTGTTACGGTAAATAAGCTAGCATCACCTACATAAAACTTAAAACCTTTTTCCCTCACTTTCTATCTATATCTATATTGCAATGTTAATTTTACATAACATAGTAATATTTAACCTAACCTATCTACAATACTAATCGACGAATAATTGCTTTATCATAAAATTATAATATCTTTACAAAGCTTACATAACATAGCGGTCAACGGTATAACGTGACGCAACGCCACCTATGGCATACTTACACACGTTGCAGATAGCTGTTTTCGTTAACAAAGAGTTTTCTGTTTATAAGGAGCAAGTGACAACATTACCTGTAAAACTTGGCATATCATTTCTATACATCATATCTGTATCAATGTTAATTAACTTGTTATCATAGTAACATTTATCATATCATATCAATTAACATATTGAACTACAAATAAATGCTAACATAACAAAGTTTTGACTTTTATCAATTGCTGTCAACATAGCATTCTCTAATTTTATTTACATTTCAAAAACAAATTCTGTAATGAAAATATTATTAACATCACTTTACTCAATCATTATTATTAAAACAATTTGAAAAAAATAGAGTTTATTAATATGATATAATATGAAATACTATTAAAAACATTTTATGTTTTGCTAAATCTTTTATTCTTTAATTTATTTCATTTTTTACATTTATATATTACTTTAGTTGTTTTCAACATTTTTCCCCAGCAACGGTGATCTTAAAAGACATCGTATCTCCGCCACACTTAGCACCCCAACAGATGGTGACGTATGCTCGTCGTAGGAGAGGTTACGTATCCGTGCACCCCCGGAGGTGGATGCTGAACCCTAAAGTAAGCTTTGGTGAAATGGCAGCTGCAAAAAAAGTTAAAAATAAATAAAGTAATATGTAAATGTAAAACATAATAATTAAAGAATAAAATAATTTAGTAAAAACAAAATGTTTTTAATTCTGTTATGTTCGCCTAAGCGCTTACATGTTGTAGTATTATAACACCCGGCTAACAAGATTTTGCGGCCATTTGAGAGAAGGTCATTTTTATGGAACTTGTTGCCCTGATTCAGGCCTCCCACGTTTCCCTGGGTAAACCTAGTTTTTGAGATACAGGGTGGTCACAAAAATACATTAATAACAACAATTTGTAAGGTTGTAATAATTCACAAAATAAAACACGAAGATATATATCAAATTGTTAATGAGTACGTAAGCCAAAATGCTAAGAGGTGAAACATTCAATTCGTACAATGAAATCACATTATGCGTACAAATCACTTGTCATATGACCTTTGTCTTCTGTGTGTGTGTGCAGCTGTTGCCTGCATTTTTGCCTTGCCTGCCACCTGCATTGCTGCTGCTGCTGCCGCGCGCGCGCGCGCGCGCGCGCGCGCGCGCGCGCGCGCGCGCGCGACGTAGGAAATGCCAGGGCAATGTGTTAATGTCCTGTCTTACGATTGAGGCAGAAGGAGAGAAGGAGGGGGAGGAGGGGGGGGAGAAGGAGGGGGAGGGGAGGGGAGGAAAGGGGAGAGGAGGAGGAGAGGAGGAGGAGGGGAAGAGAGAGGAGGAGGGGAGAGAGAGGAGGAGGAGGGGGCGGGAGGAGAATAATAATAGACAATATGTATGTATACCATTATTATTAATGTATTAATA